>BGPR01002016.1:126316-178697 GCA_013235015.1 Araneus ventricosus
GAACAGAAGCCAAAATGAGTGAATCATAAAGATATTAAGAAACGAAATTCACACAAAGAACAGAAGCCATATTCAAACACACAAAGAACAGAAGCCACAACGAGTGATTCACAAAGATATTAAAAAACGCTTTAGAAAAAAAAAGTTGAACACAGAGAACACATAAGTTTAAAACACAAAACCATAAAAATTTTGCAAACGCATCAATAATTTAAAACGAAAACACGCAATCACAAAAGAATTAAAAGACACAACACTAGGATTCTAAAAGAAATTGTTTATGAAGTGTTTAACATTTTCTTTTAAGTATCTATTTTAATTTAGGCTTTAGATGATATAATAAATGAAATCCACTTTGGCGAGAAAATCCTTCTTTCTTCATAAATTTTAGTTCATTCAAATAGATTGAAAGCAATTCCCGCCACCTTTTCGTACACACAGAAGTTTACTGTTATTTGAGGATATTACGTGACTTCATTAACTTTATGGAGTCTAATTAAAAGCTTTAGAGTCTTAATTGTTTCAAGAAGTAAATGAATTTCTGAAACATCCTTTCTGAAGAGGTTTATTTTGTTGGTGATTATTTTGAAGTCAACTGTCTTAAAACAAACAACAGAGGATGAAAGATAGGAACGGAAAAATTATTCTATTAAATACAAACTGACTTAAGCAAACATTTAATAATTGCATGTAGAAATAATTATCTAATCTTCTCTATTGCCTCGGCATGATCATGCACAGATTCTATTATGGGTTCATTCGAGACACATAATTATCTTACATTTTGTTTTATATTGCTTTAGCTTTGCGAAGTATTAAAGCTTTTATCTAATTTAAAGCGACACTGTTTAAAAAAAATAGAAAGTTTTTAAATACAACAGTGATAATAGATATAATATACACTACGTAATTAATTGAAAGTGTTATTTATTTAAAGAAAAGCGCACTAAAGAGATAACTCTATTTAAAGAGTGCAATGAAAAACAAACACACAAAGAACAAAAATCACAATGAGTAATAAAAGTTCAAAACACAAAACCATAAACACATAAAACGAAAACACGCAATCACAAAAGTGTTAAAAGACACACGAGGATTCTAAGAATCGCATACATCACATTAATATCATAAAAACACAAAAAATGTTTTTTTAAAATTTAACACATTAAATCAAAAATCCATTAAAAAAAGAAAAATGAAAGATTTAAAAGTTAAATATACACAGACCCAATATCCTAAAAACCCATTAGGGTTTGAAGAAGAAAATGCACATGAGAGATAAAAATCAATTGTAAGGTACAAAAATTAAACGCACGCAAAAATTGAACTAAAAAACACCAAAAAACGGTTGAATACATAAGAACACCGAAAATTAAAACACATAAAAATCCAAAAAAATTAAATACATTCGAGTGAAAAAAGCAAAATAAAACACATCATGTATTTAGTAGTTGTAAACAATTCGATTTATATACACCAGGAGACATATGAAAAATGTCATCAGAGAACCTGTTCAAATCTATAAAATTTGTACAAAGAGAACCTGTTCACGGAATTAAATCTCGAAAATACATTTTGAAATGAACTTTGGTTTCTTAAAGATCTGGGAGGCACAGCGAAATTTATAAAGCACAGTATATCACTTCAATCGATCGAACCATTAACGACTTTGTAACAGAAGAGAACGCAAAAAGGATCACTTCTGGAACATAAACTAGGTATATTAAAAATATCAAGTAGACGTGCAGAAGATGCAGCCTGCAAGTAAACAATTTTTCTTGTGAAATAAATATCGCAAGAAGTTACTTTGAATTCGCTCTATAATTTCAATTTTATTTCGGTAATTAGAATTCCAGATAATACTGCTGATTGGATCGGACATGAGTGTAGTACAATACCTTCAAGGCAAGTTCACTGGAAAATTCCCTAGTTTTGCGCTTAAGAATTCCAAGCCTACGATATACCGTAGAGACCATGGAATCAATGTGTTGAGAAAAATCAAGTTTAGTGTCAAAGATGATGCGAAGATCCGTGACTGAATTTGAGCGAGGTAAAACAATATTGTTAATTTTATAAACATGAGTTAAAGATTGTGCTTCTTTCAACGTTCAGGTGTAATTTGTTGCCTGTGCACCACTTAAAAATATAATCAAGATCTCTATGTAAAAAAACAGCATCTAAATTGGATCGTATTGGACTAAACAATTTCAAGTCGTCAGCAAATAAAAGACATTCAGAGTACTTAAAAACACAAGTGATGTCATTAATGAATAAAATAACCAGCGGGAGTAGTCTCCCCTAAACTTTCTCGTATACTTTCTAAGTGGAGATTCGTCAAAATCTCGAGTTCGAATTTTTTTTTGACGATTACAATGCTTTCTCTCTGTATACTTCGTATACGAGAAAGTGAAACAAACAAACAAACCTGAAATCAAATATCTGTTGCCACGTTTCAAAAAAATATTACTTTGAAGCATGCGATAAAATAGGAAATGCAATGAATACTAAAGCGAAAATTCTGCTTCGGAATTGAATTCCCAAGAAAACAATTTATACTACCACAACCATAACAATTCCAAAAGCGCGTAAATAAAGGATTTGCTGAAATAATGAGATCGGTTTGAATTTTATTTCCAGCAATAATAAAAATTGTTAAAATTTATGTTTGAAAACATTATTTATTGTAGTAAATAAAATTTACAACAATAACAGATTGCTACCAGTACTTTGCGCATAAGAATCGGATTAAAAGAAATTGAATATGCAATTAGAACTCCCCTTTTCGACGGATTTGGCCCAAAATTTTATACGGACCTACATTCATGACGATAAAACTGTGTACCAAATTTTATCCATCTAGTTATTCAAGTTTTTGAGTTATAGCGCTCACATGACCGCGGACATACAGATAGACAGATTTCCCGTTGACGGATTTTGTCCAAAATTTGAAGGATACCTACAAATTATGTTTAAAGACCACATACCAGATTTCATCCCCGTAGCTCTAATAGTTTTCGAGTTATCGTGTTCACAGACAGACGCACAGACAGACAGACATGATTCCAAAGTTGTGTTTTTCGGACTCAGGGAGGTCTAAAACGTGGAGATTCGTCAAAATCTCGAGTTCGAATTTTTTGACGGTTACAATACTTTCTCTTTGTATACTTCGTATGCGAGAAAGTAAAAAGCAGAGGTCCAAGATTAAAGCCCTGTGAGACACAGGGAGTACTTGAAAATTCACGAGGAACAGCATTATTAAAATAAATATAGATTGTCCGATTACATAAATAAGATTGTAGCCAATCAGTCAGGTTTACATGAAAACCAATACAATGTAACTGATTTAAAAGAATGCCAAAATCAATAGAATCAAAGGTCTTAAAAAAGTCGGTGTAAGCAGCATCAAGTTGAGAGCCAGTTTCAAAAGAAGAAATAATCTTATTTGTCAAGCAGAATAAATTAGTAGTTGTTGAGCGTTTTGGAATAAACCCGTGTTGAGATGAAGAAATTATGTTCTTAACTTGATGGAAAAGCCTTTTATGAATTATAACTTCGAAAATCCTAGACAAAGGACTTATGATAGCAATGAGTCGATAATTTTTACAGTCCTGTGCATCACCTTTTGTAAAAACATGAATAATTTTGGTTTGCTTCCAGACATCAGGAAATACATTAGTTCTCAACGAGAGTTTAAACAAAATAAGAAAGGGATTAATGAAAATCTTGAGGTTCCCTTAATAATAGAAGAAATAATGTTATCCACGCCAGCAGTTATACTTTATTAGAACAATGCATATTTAAATTAAAATTCTCGCCGAACAAAAAAATGCTATGAAACGAAAGAAATGAAATTACTATTGTTGCCCTATAAGCACACGTTAGAAAAAAATAGTATATATCATAGTTGTTATGGTAAATTCTAAATATTGATTAAAATTTTAAAATATATCACTTAGAATGGTTTATATTTTTTTTCAAATAACCCACAATTTTAAAGCTGTTTTAATATTAACCGTATTAACTAAGATAACTTATTTTTAACCCTGGCTTGTCTACCACAGCTACGAGCCATGTTTCTAGTTTAATTATGTAAAAGTACCAAATTCGAAATAATTATTCAAACATATACGAAATGGATGTTGATGGGCATCGTCGGAATCCATAAAATTGAACCAGAAATCCAGCCATGTAACTTGAGGACATGAATACTTAGCCCCACACCATATTTCCTTCTCTAGATGAGTTTAAATGGATCGTATCCGTTTTGGTTTATATGAAGGTGGACTTAATTTAAAAAATGGAAGAAAAGTACGTATTTTACAAACAAAAATGAAAAAAAAATTACAATACATATGAATAAGGATATAATGAACTACAAGAATATATGAGAAGGAAAACAGTACCTTATAAATGGAGTACAAAAATCAACGTAAAACACTGTCTTGTCTATACTGTGATATATTTCAGCATAGTATGAAGAATCTTGGAGCCTTCTTTATCAAAAGTTATATATTTATTGGACGTCTACCACAGCACAAACATGAAAAACAAACACTTACACTTCCATCACAAACGTTACCATCACTGACATACATCGAATTCCAAGTTCAATCGCATAATCATAATTCTTTTCCGTTGCTAGGCAACGTCAGCAAATGACAATATCGTTGTCAAACTATTTTGATTACCTTCAATAAAGAATTAATGCCAAATGATATTTTTAATTAATTTCTTTTTCAGCCAAACGATATTTTAAAATTAATTTCTTTTATGACCAAATGATTTTTTAATCTAATTAATTTCTTTCTTTAAATATTTTAATAATTCTACAAATATATGTTTTTATTCGTTACGAATATCAAAACACGTTACGAAAATTAAAAGAATATTATTACGCTACAGATGAAATACAAAATTATTATTGTATTGTACGTTAAATACAAAGGTTTGGGGAAGAAACAAATTGAATTACATACGAATTACTGAAAAAATTTACAAATTGCTCAGTATAAGAAATGCATGTCTAATTAGAAGCATTGTGCTATGTTTGGTCTACAGCGAATAAGCAAAAACATTTTACTTTCATATGAAGCATATTGATAAAAAATTACACAATGTATGGAATATAGAAACAGATTTAAGAAGGAAATATTGCGCTATATGGATGTAGAGAAGTTCAAGAGGAAATAGAAATTGCTGTATGCATGAAAGACAAATTAAAAAAATTAAATTACGTTGTAAGTGGAATATAAAAGAAATTAAAAAATTGCTTTGTCATTAAGGAAATATCAAGATAAATTAAATTAAACATTGCACAAAGTTGAAATACAATACAAAGTAGAAGCATTGCACCAAATATGAATTATTGAAATGAACACATTGAAAGCAGTTATAAAATGGAAAAAGGGCAAGAACGTTGCGTGTGATAAAATGCAGAAAAGGGCAAGAACGTTGCTTGTAATGAAATACAAAGCATCGCACAACATAAGAGATACAGGCCAGCATTATAATCCCTACATTATCCTTTATCCAAATAGTCATTCGTACTTTAGTGTAATTTTACCCAATACCCATACCCAATCTTAAAATATTTTTCGGTCTTGTGTTCTAAATTTTCTGGACGCTTTCAAGATTATGTGTCATAAGAATTGTTTTACCGTCAAGAACACCCCTTTTAGAGACTGATAATGGTTGGATCTTGGCGTGGTTAGTTCCTGTGTTTGGGTGGTGGAGGAGGTCGATTTTATCTGTAGGGGGTAGCTCCATCATGTCCGCCTGGTTACTTGCTGGAGCAGCTTTTCTTCGTCAGAGCATCCGTTATATCCGGTTGCTTAGAAAGGAGGGATATCCCTATTTCTGATTTAGTGTAATTTTAGAATAAATGAATTATTTGAAGAACTTGCAGTGACCTGCTATATGAAGCCGTGCAGTATACTTCTCAGGCACCCCTCCTTCACAAATGCTTATTTTGAAGCAGAAATATGTTCAAAAATCAAAAAATAAACGAACTATAAATAGGAATCAAAGTAATGAACTCATTAGCAATCAAATTACACCTTATGGCCCATTAGGAAGAAAATGGGCTTTTTATGGTTGTGTGGACTTCTGTAATGTCTATCTGCAGTAAACAATTTCTACACATACTTTTCCTGACGAAACATAATTAAGTTTCTGACTACATTTCATAATGGGGTAATTTCTTCCAAACAAATACTTTAAAACCTTTTATTACAATGGTAAATGTTGTTGGAAATTTCTCAAGTGCTAATAAAATTCTCTTCCTTCTTTCACTTTCACTCAGGGTTTTAAGATCACCCAGCCGAAGAACTAAAACGAAATTTATTTCCACAATAGATTCTATCGCAGCATTTTTATAATAGTTGCAAATATGTAGATGGACTACCAATATACTAATTGCATTAATATTTCTCCATTTTGGACCTATTTGAGAGTAATTTACAGATTTACCTTAAAGCGCATATCACACGGAGAGCTATCGTACTCTTTTTTGTGAGCACGAGCACAATGTCACTCAGCGGAAAGTTTGTAGCACGTGACCGGTCAGACTAGATGACGGAAGTCGTGGGATGTATTCAATAGGCTTGAAAATGCACACGATGGGGACGGAAAATCGTGAGCAGCTGAAATTCAAACCAATCGGGTGTGACTTTGACGTGACGCAGTTCTCCAAAAATGGCGCAATGATGATCGAAATCCCGCCTGACCGGTTGTCTCAATGAGTCACGTGCTACAAACGTTTCTGCTGAATGGCATTGTGCTCATAATCACGAAAATAGAACACGGTAGCTGTCCGTGTGATATGTGCTTATGTTGACCAGGTCAATACCTCAGCCAGTATCTCCATCCCTCTAGACTTTTACACTAACGGAATGACGTTAATCAAAGTATTGTCACCGTCAAAAAGTCAACTTCCAGACTTTATTGAATCTCTTTGTTTTGTATGCCCCGAAGTAAGAGGAAAAATATTTCTTGAATGTCTGTCAGAGTATCTGTTCATATCTTTGTGAAGACATAAACAGAGCGAGTTAGATTGTTTAATTAGATGGCAGGTCTTCTCCCTAAAATCGTAGTTCGTATCAAATTTTATACAAATCTATCAACAGGATGGCACTTTGGTGCTGTTAGTCTGTTGCGTGTATGTCAAATATGCAACAAGCAAGATGGATGAAACTTGTATTTGAATCTGTGCCGAAATTTCGAGATCTGTGTCACAATTTTTCCAAAATAACTACCCGATTTTCATCACTATCAATTTACACTCTTAAGCAGTATACAGGGTGTATACAAATGAAGTGTCTCATGCCAAAAATTAATAAAAAAAGACTAAAAATGTTGGAACTATGGGGTATTTTAAATAAGGGCGCATCTCAAAAAGGTTTTTCAAATAGGTTTCACGGCGATGCGCCGTTCTAAATTTGTTGCAGCGAGAAAATTACTTACGCAATGGCTACCGATCAGCAGAAGCCGATGCGTTTTCTGGTTTCTTTTTTTAGTTTTTCTTGAATATCACGAAAACTCTTCAATTTTCAAACTACATGTGAATTAACAAATCAAAGAGCGTAAAATTCCCTACAAATACACACTTTTATTTTTCTTCCAGTTTTAATATTTTCTCAGAGAATGGCTCTAAACAAATTTTTGATTTCCAGCAATTTACGACCCCCTAGACCACCGAAATGGGTGTTACCTATCTAAAAAAATGTTGAGATGCGCTCTCATTTGGAAAAAAAACGTAGTTCCAACAGTTTTAGTTTTTTTTTTATAAATTTTTGAAATGAATTACTTCATTTGTATTCATACCCAGTATTGCCTGAGTCAATAAATGCACTTCTGAAAAAATTAAATTATTATAGAATTCTATCTATTCTAATTAAATTATTATAAAAATCTAAATTATTATAAAATGTATGTGACACATTAACATTTATTTTTGAAAAAGTAAGAAACCTGTATAACAGGTGACAAGATGAAGAGAGGATTCTTCCTCTTTTTCATCGGTGACATCAAACTTTTTCTAAACGTCTGATGATGAAATACATTTGCTTAGACCAAAGACGAATGATAATTTAAAGAAAAAATAACTTATTTTTGGAAGGAAAATCTAAAAAATTTAAATCATAGAAAATGAAATTAAGCGTGCAAAAGATGAAATTCATCCAAACTTTAATTCAAAACTTTCAGTTTCAGCATGAAAGAAAGCCCTTTTTCTGTTCAATTGTTAAAACAAAACTATTTCCAATTTATTATGCATAATCTAACACTGAACAATTCTTAAATTTTTTTAAAATATCTGACAGCTGTCAAAAATAGAAAGACATTGAAGTAAAAAAGAGGGTATATAATTCTTTGATAGCAGAGAAAGATTAATGAAAGTGTTGGTAGTTTCATTCATTCAATTTCTTTTCATGCTTTTTAAAATAATCTAGAGTTTCCTTTATCTTCTAAGGAAAATTGAGCTGGTGTATCAATCTTTTTAAATTAATTCCAGAAACGTTGGTATGTGAAAACTGTGGAAAAACAAATTTTTTGTGTATCAGAGTAATTATTACGTGAATATAAATTTTAATATTAAATGGTTATTTATTTTCAAACTTCAGAATCATAATTAATGTTGTAATTCTTTCTCTAGTAATTATGTTCTTCAAGATGAGATGAACATTTTAGTTAATAATGTAATGACGAAAAATTAATCTGCCAATAAATGCGTAATTAATGAATTTCATATATTAATTCATTTATTCGTAATGAATAGTTAATTACTGCCTAATTTTTATTAAAATATTTTGTCAATAGAGATTTTGCGAAAAAAATAAATTATGATAAATAGATTTCGAAGAGATATTCAATGTTTAATGTTTACTGTTTGCTTTCGGAAATACTTCATACTGTCAGGAAATAATTGATTTAGTAACTGCTGAATGTTAAACAACGGAAAGAAATAGGTAAAGACAGGAGATTTCTCATCTATTAAAGTGATCGGAATGCCTGAGTGCTTGGAATCGATGTTTATAGAACAAAGATGGAAATTGCGGAAAACTTTCGTTCACAAGGCGAGGAAATTATCAAAACGTTATGCGGAAAAATGAGTCTTTTTAGGTATATAAATCTCATAAATATATAGTATACGTAAAGTCCTTTGAATAACGAGGCCGGAGAGTGGTGGTGTGGCCGAATGGTAAGATCTCGGCTTCGAGGCGGGAGTTTTAGAAATCCGATTCGTCTGAAAATCCACCATATATGTAGTCCTAGTGCGACTTAAATTTGATTTCTTGGGTCAAATTGGGTCCCTTTGGTATGATGTGGAATCTTAGAGAGGGGAAAGTCGACTCATGTGTCGTCCTAGTCATCTGACCCCGCGGTTCAAAATGTCGAGATCTTCTCAAAAATAGCTTTTGTGTTGCTTCAAAACGGGACGTTAATATAATTTAACTAACCTCAACTTTTGAATAAGAATGGTATTTTTAGATCATCATTATTTCGAAAGCGATAAATAATACGACTTATATATCAACTGCAAATAGATCGTTTATTACAATGTGCCATGTATCATTTAGAAAATGATTTGTATAACAATCAATAATTATTTCGACATAAATGAAATTAATATTTCAGTAGTATGAAATTTTGATGGAAAAGAGATAGATGATTTTAGCTAATGATAAATGAATAAGTATTTAGCTAGTTTACACGTGTAATGAGTTTGTTGCAGTACCAGGTGCTCGGATAATATTGAACTCGGCTGTTACTCCTTAAATAATGCTCTCAGACACATACGTTAAAAAGGAAGATTGGGAAAAACAAAATGTGAAATTTTATAAAAAAATGAAAATTTGCTGAGAATTATAATTTATGAAATACAAAATTGTAATTGATGTACTATAATTGTATACGACATTTCTACAATTAAAATATTTTCCGAAAACAAATTAGGTGATATGCAAAATTTCAACATTGGAAATTGTCATTACAAAAGTCCTAGAGATTTATTTAAGCAAAAGTGTTTTGCTAAAACTGAAAATGTGTTAAGGAATCAGTTGAAACTATATACGTAAACATTTAAGCATGAATGCAAGTGACGTAGCGCAGAAATACCTGCAAATATTTGTCCCTGATATTCAGTTTCATTTACAAAGTACTCAACAAATATGCTCCTAAAAAACATTCTTGAGTTACACGGGAATGGTTACAGATTTAAGTGAAGAAATTTCGTACAAAGTGCAAATTTAAACAGTGCAAAAATTTATGTTTGTTCAAGTAATATCTGCCTGTGATCTGTGATATACACAATCATTTATGTAAATATATAAAAATAACTAAAATGAACTGGATTGAATGTTAGACGAGCGCATCCCTATTTCAGCAAATGGAAAATATCTGCATAAGTGTTGTAAATTCTGTGCAAAGGTATTATTTTCTACCAAGTTGAGATACTTGTGTGTTGATTATTTCTATAAATATCCAATATTTTCTTTTGCTATTGGGGCATGAATTCTAGAGTAGGATTAACTGACAAGTTTTTTTTCTTCTGCCAAAACTATAACTACTTTGTTTAGTCAATATTTCTGCTTTTCGTATTTTGAGAATTTTTTTTTACATGCAATTAGTTCTGATTTAGCAAAACAACTTTGTAATCTCTAGAGAACAATTTATTTAATGGAATTTGTTATGCACAGGAATTGCATAAAAATGAAAAACTTGTATTCATTGATTCAACTTTCTCCACAATTTTTAACTGATCTCATAAAATTCTACCCTCTTTTCAACGCAATTTTGCAATTTAACGCATATTTCTTGGATTTACATTTAAAGAATTGAATACAATATGAACTTTGTTCGGATATCTTGTATATGGCATACGCTCTTCCATACGAAGGATCTTAGCTCATGTGTAAAGAAATTTAAACTATATTTTGAAGCAGGGATATTAGTTTGTATTGGGCTTGAATATTTATTCAGTGTTGGAAAATATTCAGATTCCTTTTTTAAGTTTAATGGAAGTAGTAATAACTATTTTACAAAATGAATCAAATAAATATTTTATATTCCATTCAATTTGATGTGATATATTATTGTCATTCAAAAATTTTATTGCTTTGAAGATTCAGTAGTTTTTTATTTTAAAGTTTCTAATTGATATAACAGCAAGATTTATTTTTTAAAGTTATAAATTTGAATAGAAAAACAAATACGCTTTTGATTTTTGCAGACATTTATCTAACACTGCATTTTTTCAGTATATTCAAGGAACTATAATTTCCCAATAAAATAATCACTGTAAATATTTAATACATTCTGAGCATATGCATTTTAATAAAGCTATTAATATGAAAAATATTGTCGTCGTTCAGACAAAAGTCATTTAAGTCCGAAACTATAGTTTCGATATGTGGTCAGTTTAAACTTAATTAATTTTGAGTCGTTATGATAAATAGTAAAAATTATTTTACAGATTTTTAGATCTGCCGGTTGATTTACTGATTTTTAGGAAACAGGTTTCTATCATAAGATAAGTGAAAGAGGAGTTGGAACCCTAAGTCCGTTAACCCTAACCCTGTTACTTCGATGTATCTTTCCTCAAAAGCTGTTATAGATTCATGTTTGAAATTTTTATACAAGTAAAGTACATCTTGATCATTGTACTAAAATGATTTTTAAAAAAAATTCAAAAATTTATTTTTTACAAAATTTTTTGTGTCGAAACAAAAAAAAATGTTAAATTGGTCACTTCGATGATCCTTTTCTCAAAATAGATCTCTGTCATAGATACGTATTTGAACTTTTTTATAGAAGTAAAGTACACCTTTCTCTTTATACTGAAATGAGCTTTAGTTTCATTTTTAAATTTTTATAAATTTACAAAATATTTAATTAGATATAGTGAAATCTTACTATATTTTGAGACACAATTTTTTTTGTGGACTTCGTGAATTCTGCATCAACGGAGACGGAATAATTTTTTGAAAATTAATTTATTCCTCACGAAAAAATAAAGTTAATTAAAAGCAAAATCCTAAAACAATCAAAAGAGCAAAACATAAGTGAAATATTCGCTTGAGTCCTGATGACTTTATATTTGTATGATTAAAGGTAAAAGAAAACTAAAATTTACATAAATAATCAACAGTCAAAGATGGATCAAAAATGGTGTAATCAAAACCCATTAAGAGCTTTAAAGTAACAAACGGAATAAAACAAAATGAAAAATTAAAAAATCACATGCTTAGTAACTTGACGTATACTAAGCTTATGTACTGGTAGGGTGGAAACATTTCATTCTGCGTTTTATGACCATAATTAACGGGTTATCACAATTAGATCACATAAAACATTATAAGTGGTTTTCGGTTTTATTTCATTTATATACAAGGCTTTGTCTATGCACTTTTTGTTTGAGCGTTATGCAGATTTGAATGCGTATCTGAATATCGTGCAAAATTATTCATATCATTATTTAATTACATAACAAATTATTGAAAATCTAAGTAATCGAATGTTAAAGAAGTGAAATTCTTGAGGAACTTATCTGAAAAAAACAGGAAAGAATAAGTACCTCTGGTTTTATTTCGCATGAACTCTTTTAAAGCGTTTGCTTCCTGTGATATTTACGCATTGCTGAGAGACTACCAGGTTACTCGTTAAAATTGAAAAAAAAATGCACATACAAAGACAATTCATCAAATGATCTATCCGTAATAGGTGGTGCGAACACACGAGTAAACTCGTGATCCTTCCGCAATATTTCATTTTTTGATTGAATATTTAAACTGTTCCTATTGTGCTCTATTTAACTTAATTGAATGTATCAATGCACGCTTTACCTTAACGTGCAAAGAATCTTCATTAGTATTAAATGCTTCCTTATTCTCGCTGCTGTTTCTCCTATTTAATCCATGCATAACATTTCATACTTTCATACATAAATGTATTTACAGTTCAATTAATACATTCCATCAATAAATATAATACTTCTATTTTCTAGCAAAATATAACTAAAAAAGTAACTGCAATCTGCGAAATTTTGAATGATAAAAACATCGACTTCGTTCAGAAAATGTTTTTTTCAAATCTTTACATGACAAATTAATGAAAAAAAAGAGACTAATTAATGAAATTTCGAAAGGAAGTACCGTATTAATTAGTTGAAACGAATTTTATTCAGATTAATTCTACATTGAAATTAACTATTCGAAAAAATTGCTTTCGTTCATACTGAATTATAAGATTTAATTATAAAAGACCAGAAAAAAATCAATTCGACTGTTAAAGACAGCATTGTTTTGGCTTGTAATTCACATTCGTACTCGGAACATGTTTCGCATTACTTCTTTTAAACGTTTGACACCTGTCAGACAGAAAGGAAGTCAAATAAAAAAGACAAGTAAAAACTTTGTGAAGTCTGTAGAAGATTAATAAAATTCCAGATAGCTTCATTCATTTAATCTCCTTTCTTCTCTTTAGAGGAAGTATTTTTCATTATAATTTTTTTTTCTTTTTTAGAAGGTGATTTCATAGCGCTATGTATTTTTAATGGCTTGATTTCATTTGAAATTATTAAATAGGAAACATTTCTATATTTGACAGAAGTTTTAAATTTTTCAATCCTATCAGCAAAATTATATTAGAAAATGGAATATGCATTATATAAATGGAATATAATATTCATCACTCATTTGCATTCCTTCTTTAGGTTTCTTTTCATTGTAGGGATTCTAGCCACAGTTATTAAGTTTTGATAGATACGATCTAATTTATAATTTATGATATTCTGACCAAAAACTGATAAGCCAATTGAATGCATAACTTGCAAATTTTCTTCAGACCATTTACTCGTAAGGCTATTTAAAGAATAATTTTGTAACACTGTTTAAGGAAGAGCAGAGTTATTGTAGGCAAGCATAATTCATGATAAGCATCATTTAATTCTTTCAAATGCTTTTATTCATAACATTTTTTTCAATGTAGGAATTCTATCTACAGTTATTAAGTCTTGATAGATACGATCTAATTTATAATTTATGATATTCTGACCAAAAACTGATAAGCCAATCGAATGCATAATTTTCAAATTTCCTTCAGACCATTTACTCCTAAGGCTATTTAAAGAATAATTTTGTAACACTGTTTAAGGAAGAGCAGAGTTATTGTAGACAAGCATAATTCATGATAAGCATAACTCAATTCTTTCAAAAGCATTTTTTATATAATATTTTATATATAACTTAGTACTTTACTTTTTACTTAATATTTCATGGAATTTTTCAAATAAGATTCAGGTTAGATAGTTAGATTTTCTCAAAATTTCAGATTTCGGGTTTTTTTAAAATTAAAATGGCATAAATATTGTTTTATACAACTTTCATTTTTCTTTACCTATCTTTAATTAGATTTTTAATGGCACTCTTTCATTATTTTTCCAAAATAACATATGTGTATTCTTGAGGAATGCACGTCTTTTAAATAATATGCTTTTTTATGACCTTTTCTCAAACTTTTCCAAAATACCATTTGTCTTTCTATAGAATGCCTAGGTATTATATACAATGCCTAAAAAAGTGTATAATAATTCTCATATTGCATACTTTGCTTAAAAATATTTGGCATTCTATAAAATGTCTGGGAATTCTATAGACTGCCGGCGTTTTAAACATTGCTAGTAACATATAAAATGTATGTTTTAATGAAATTTAAAAAAAAAATCGCAGGTTTTTCAAAATTCTTGCAAAATGACTATCTTGTTGGTGGACATCGCAGTTAAACAAACTGAAGGTTTAAAAATCAGTAATACTTTCAAAAATTCCACAAATACTGAAGATTTGTGAATGTTTCAAATGTATATTTCAATAAAATAAAAATTTAAAAATTCGGAAGTTTGGCAGTTTTGTGACAAATTACTAGGGAGATTTTGGCATACAAAGAAAAAGAACGTGCAAAATGATTTCAATTGGGTTTAGTAAATGAGCTAATTCTCTCTATCTGTTTGCATTTGTTTTTTTATTTTGACATGGCGATATATTCTGAGATAAGGCGTAAATTCTTTCTTTTCAAAAGAACTTTTTCTTTCAACTGACAGAATCTCGATAGGAATTATAATTAATGCTTCTCGCTGAAAAATTATCGTGAAATGTCATGAATAGAAGATTCATATTTCACTTCAATCTTCTTTTATCCTTGCATTTATTAAGGAATGATGAATTGCAACGTTAATTAATTCTCCAGAAAATGAAAATAAAATGCGATAAATCTGTGAAATGACGTGCACTGTTATCATCAAGAACAAATAGGAAATGTCATAAATAATTTATTTAAATAAGTTTTGCTCTAGATAGAAAACTCGGATAAAACTTGAGGTTGAAATATTTTATTGACAAATGCTTCTGAAGATGACTTATTTACATATTCTAAAATTTCAGATGAAATGAAATTAAACTAAAATTAACGACATGACTTTAATACTCAAAAAATTGTTATCTGTGAAGTTTTCACTAAATATTTAAATTGCATAAATGACATATATAAAATAATTGAGGTTATTGCTTTAATATTTTATAATATTTTTTAATATATTATAATATTTTATAACATAAATAAGAAACTCAGAATTTTATTGGAAACTTCAGTATTTTGATATAAGACTCCGGCTTCTACAAAATAGAAAGAAAAAAATCAATATAAGACAAAACAATGCATATTAAAATGAACCGAACTGCTTTATTTTCTGCAAAAAATTTGAACTGATCATTTCTAAATTCGTTTTAGAAAAAGTTAATTGCAGAAGTTCGGTCACATTGCATCATGTACTCTGTAATAATTTGTGATTTCTCTATGTTTCTAAAGTGTCGTAATTTAACTGTTCGAGGTGTAAATAGAAACCGAAATCGAAAGTTGCAGTTCTTATAGAAAAATAATTCAACTCTTATTTTCGTAATATTTAATAGTTAAAATAGCCAAGTTAACAATTATTAAGACTTTAATAAAATGTTCAAGTGTGAAGGATTACAGCAGCAAAAAGATTTTCAAGAGAAATCATTTTATTAAAGGAAAAAGTAACTGACGTAATTGCATGTTAAAAAAAATATTGGTGCGAAATATTATATTGCATAAAAAATTCTTAGAATTAGGATGGATTTTTTGTAAACTTGCATTTTGGTATTATTGATGTTAATTTACTACTTAAAGGTAATAAAATATTTACAGCGATTTTATGATTTTTTAAGATCAGAGGATATTGTCACTCCTATAAAATCACACTATGATTTCAAGGAATGGTGATCATTTTTCTAGGTGAGGATTTCTATCATTCTTGAAGCTATGCCGAGTTATTGATGTAAAATTTCAATTCAAATGTGATGTTTATATAATTTCTAGTTTAAGAATGTGAAAGGCCATTAAGAATTTTTTTAACAGTAAAAGGTGTATCACTAGTTAAGCGAATTTATTGTGTCACCTTAAAAATTTATTACATCACTTCGGAGTAATTAGCCATAAATTATTTTAAAGTAGATCACAGAAAAGATATCCAAAGCGAGGATCCTTTCTACTTTAAAATAGAAGCCATTTGCCAATAAAATTGTTCAATTAATCACTTACCTGTAAATCCATACCTACATTCCCTTGAGGGTTGCAGGTGGTCAATAAAGTTCTTCCTCCTGTTCATGGTCTCAAGAAATCAATTAAAAGTAGGAAAGGTAATTAGTTGATTAAGCCACATTTCTGATAAATAACGGATGGCCTATTAACCAACTGACTTTTCCGTAAATCGATGGAAACGGTTTTTAATCATTTATCGTCAATAAACCTAAATCGGGCACATTAAAGTTTTGATTGTAGTGGAGGATATCGTCTGAATAAAGGGATGTCTAAAGCGAGACTCAATAAAAATGAAGAATTTCTGAAAATGCAAGATGGGTTTCAGGTAAGTCTATTTCATCTAATAATTCTAACTATTTTGTCGTTTTTCAATTATTATCGATGCATGTATCTGTTGAATTGACAATTTTCTTAATTAGAGGATCTAAAGTCTTCGAAAATAAATAAAACTAAACCTGCCGCGACCAGTCATCGTTTTACAATGTCGGAGGTCTCAATGTATCAGTGAGGGTTGGGAAGTTTAGTGTTATTCATTACTCAATATTTGATTGGTAAGCGAATTGTATGCATGCGAAATGGGGTCAATTCACGTGATGTGAAAATCATAACTACATATGGCATCTCATTGCTCTTTGTCTAATGTTGAGCTGTGACTTTACGTACTTATCTTCCTGATGCTCGGAGGAGTACAGAATTTGATGGGCGGGGCACGTTTGGCGTGCATTATTCGAGCAAGAGACGATTCTATTAATTGATTTACAATATTAGTCTCAATGTAGCAGTGAGCGTTGGTACGTATAGTGGTAATCATTAATCTACTAGAAAATCACCCGTCATGGTATGGCGGGTGCAAATTGCCTCTTCATTCGAGAGATTTCCCGTCAAATTTGACGTGTTTAAATAGATATATATGCGAGAGAAATATTTAACATTGATTGTAAACAAATAAAATAAACATATGTTATATGACAGGAAATATTTGTTTATTTACATATTTCTTTATTCAAAAAGCTTGTTGGTAAAACAATCCCTGTTAAATATTCTTCGTTGTTTAACAATTTTCCTTGAACTTCAGATGTCTTTGTGTAGATTTTAACGGCGAGCTTGAGCTTGATCGGGAGTTTGTTTTTCGATGCGGCGACTATGAGCGGCTGCGTCTCTTTCTCGGCGAGCTTGAGATTAAGCTGGAGTTTCGGATTTGATGCGTGTTCTATAAACGGTTGCACCTACTGCACGATTCCTGTCCAGCGATTCTTGGCTTTGCCTCGCTAACCATCTTGTTTTCCTCTCTTTTGTCATCCGCCGTCAGTTTGGGATGGGTTCTTCGTTGGTATTCATCGTAAAAAATATAGTAAACTAATTCATGATTGTAAAGTATTAAATAATAGTAAAAAATATATACAAAATATGTACATAATAATTCAATAACCGTAAAATTCTCAGTTTGTCAAACGTAAGTCAAAAGTTAAGATTTCAAAGGAATTATTTTTCGAAATTCTAATCAAAATAAGTTTTCGAACTTTGCCAAAAAATATTATCAAATTATATCATCACGATTGGAATAAATAACCAAATGCATCGTAGCGTCCAAACTATATCAAGCGCATGATAAGGTACTACCTCAATTTACTACTTTCTATTAGAAAACGGAAATTATTTTAAAATATCTCGGGAACTATTGATCATAGCGAGATAAATTTTATATCTAATTATAGCAAATTTTATTTAACTATTTTAGAGCTATTAAATTTGAAATTAGAACGACAATTACTCTTTTAAATTTAAAATGACAGAAATTTAGGTTCTCTAACAAAGAAATAATGCTGTTTAACGTCTCGCAGTGCTATGGTTGTGTTTGTTTTTGTTTTTTGTTTGTTTGTTGGCAACAGTTTTATTGTTGGTGACGTCAGAGCGTTACCGAGAGAAAGATTTGGGCTATTATATTAGTAATGTTTGATTAGTAAGCAAATTTTCTGCTTTTGAAATAGGGTCAATTCACGTGATGTCAAAATCATAACTACATATGTCATCTCGTTGCTCATTGTCTAATGTTGAACTGTGACTTTACGTACTTATCTTCCTGCAAGATGCTCAGAGGAATACAGAATTTGATTGGTGGGGCACTTTTGACGTGTATTATTCGAGCAAGAGACAATTCTATTATGATCTCCAGTATTTACCAGTTGCATTCCTTGTACTAGTAGAAAATTTAGGAAACTTTAAGTTCGATCTCCTCTATTTTAGAGGTAACTTATTTTATAAATTGCACGCTTGCATTAAGCAGATTCAGAAGGGTTCACCTGCCTGACAGCGATTATTGCAGTTGTGGTGGAATTGGCACGGCACTTCACTATGCCACGGAGTGCATTTATACAGTGTCATGGCATATGAGGAAGCCAGCGCCAAACTTCGAAAAAGAATGGCTGAAAAGGGTCGCCAATAACCTCGTCTCCAGGCAGAAAATTCGTGGGATTATCAAATTCATTAGCGGAAACAGAGATCTTTTCCGGCCTTCAACTTCCCAGCGAGCTGAACTAAGCAGCTCAATTACCGGACATCCCTCCTTCAAATAAAAGAAAGGTATTTCAACATCTAAAGAAAAGAAGACTATTACGAACTAATAGTGTAAAAGTGAAAATGCCTGTGCTGTACATAGTGTATATATTTCCTTCTTTTTGTTTATTTTGTTTTTCTTAAATAAAATTCCCGTGTCTTGCCCATCAAACCGTTCAGTGACCGGTCTGGTCACGGGTACGGGGGTAAGGGACGGCGTTCTGTTCTGCATTAAGCAGATTATGAAGATCCTAAAGAAAATTAATATATTTTTTAAAATTCCTTAAGTATATTTTTTATACTTTTCAACTCTAATAATTCATAGGTTTCTCAATTTATATATATATATATATATATTTAATATTATACACTATGTCCATCGTGTTGAGATATAATTTCTATTAGTTTGCTTATTTTCTGTAGTAAAATAAAATTGTCCTTGTAGGATTTTTCTACCGCATAGAATAGTAAAGACAACATAAGGTACTGTAATAGGCCTTTTAGAAGAAAATTGAACCTTCTATTAATATCCCTGCTCCTAATTTAAATTATTATATCATCTCTTAGAACACTGTAATTTCCTATAATAAAATAAAATTCCCTCCGAGAAAGTTTTAATCTTGCGGGATAAAAAAAGAATTAAGATGACATAAGATATTTCGATCAATTTTTAATAAAAAAATACATTAGATTCTACATATATTTCTTTTCCCAGTATGAATTAAATATTTTCTTTTGATATTTTATAATGCTTTTCTACATATGTATCAGGAACAATGTCCAAATATTTTATTTAAATAACATTCAAAGTTATTTTTATTAGAAATGGCGGATGCATCCAAACACAAACAAATGTACCTTTTTGAAACAATAAACATTCTTGACAATGCAAAGAACAGGTTGTCATCATATTTCGCCAATGACAAATGCAATGGGGTGTCTGCTGTCACAAAACATAAAAAATGACACTGTCAATTTCCCTATGACGCTAAACTTGGAGGACTTGTTCTGCGATGAAAATGGAACGTCGCGTCAAAACAAACAAACATCACTGCACAAAAGAACTTCCAATATTTGATGAGAAGTTGAAGCCCTCACTGATACTTTCTAATTTTATTGGATATCCGAACAAAATAAGGTAAATGATGACTTACTTTTAACATTACTGATACATTGTGCAAAGAATGGAACAGAATACCTTGCTATTTCTGAATTAAATGAAATAAAAAAATGTAGGTTATGTAACTGTTTCTAAAAAGTAAAAGAAAAAATAACAAATACAATTTCAACTAGAAATTTGATAATTCCTTTTTGTTCAGGTGACTTTAGTTGACAAGACTTTTCTTAATTTCTTAAATTTATGGGGACAAAATTGCTGTGACCTTTTTTAAAACAGAAAATTTGCTTGTGTATGAGAAAAATACCTTCTCCCTTTTCAAGTCATAGGAAAATAAGATATGTATATAATTCTGACCGATCATGAAGTTTCCTATTTTTGTCTTTATTCATCAATATCCATTGCATTTATTGTACAAGAGTGATATAATATGATACTTGAGTAAAACTGTCTGCCGGATGATAACAGTTTTCCACAGATTAGTTGCCCGGTTAAAAATTCCTTATGAGTTCATAAGATATCAAAGCCCGTTAATACACAAAAGGAAACGTTATGCTGATTCAATGTTTGGTTTTTAAATCTAATATTCTTTAATTACAGTAAGTGCAATATAAAACGTTTACTTATTCCTATAAAATTTAAAAGTGAATGTAACAACCCTACTTCTACGCATTAGTTGTTCAAGCGAGCATTTGCCTACCAACATTTTATGAAATTCAAAGTTTCCAATTCATTTCTGTCTTATCTAAAAATGTAGGAAAATTATATTACTTTTCAAATACGAATGAATGGCGATATTTGCAAAGAAATCCCAAAAGAGTTTTTAAATATAAAGTATATTTAACACTCTGACTCCTAAGCCGGCCGTAACCGGCCATGCAACTTCTATACTAGGGGGGCGAATTTCTGTTGCTGTTCCGAAAGGGGGGAGAAGGCAGTTGAGCGAGTGGTCATTAAAGGGACCCTTAAAAGGAAAGATGAGATGAACGGCCTTCCATTCACATCTTCCACAACCCGTAGTGAGGAGAAAAGGGGGAACGGGGCGGACGAATCCATTCCACAGATCAATTAGTAAGGAAACCTCCGTAAACAACTGTAGTCCAATTTTGAGAACTCTTATTAGTCAGAGGGTTAACTGTTAAGATATATGCACTATATTTTATCCTATAAGTAAGTCTGATGTACATTAAATCTTTTGGAATTCAAATCTACTGATATGGTAAGTAAATTTACATAAGTTTACAGGGTGATTTTTCATCACAATTACCCTCATCATCTAACCACGGTTAGAAATTACGGCATGCTATACAAAATACTAATTATACACGAGATGCTACTGTAACAAAACAGTTTGAGCTAGAATCTGATTTGGCAAATTATCTTTCTAATAGTACTTTCTGAAATAGGTTTTGCAACTTGTTATCCTCGCTAGACAGCAAAAAATTCGAGGTAGGATGGATTTTAAAACGAGAAACTTCTACTTAAACTTTCTTATTTATATAAGAAAGAGCTCCAATTTTTTAATTATTCGAAAAATTGTAATGGAATAACCTAATCGCTTATCTGCATTTCAAATAATCATTTCAAATTGGTTCTCTTTCATTAATAAACGATAAAATAGACACGATTTCATTATACTGTTTCCTAATTCACTCTTGTTAAATATCTTCTACACTCACAAAGTTTTTTAAAAATTAAAATTTAAAACTGAAAGTATTTTCTTTCCATCCAAAACCGTGATTACTGTAAGCACTTACAAGTAACAACAGAATGTTCTGGAAATCTAAACTCCTGTCTTGATCTTATTGACAAAATTTCTAAGCGAAACAAACAAAATCACTCACTTTCTTCTATTATTAAACGTGAAAGGTGTGGAAATGAAGCACCCATATCGGATTCCTCTGTATCGGATTGCATTTCGGTTCATTGGATTTTAAATTGGTTCTCTTGTGTTAGCGACCAATCCAAACCCTGCTGGTAATATTCCCTTCCCAACATCTGTCTTTCGATAAGAAAGTTTTGGTCTATGTACCTTACATTAACGATTTCGAATAAAATATTTCCTCAGGAACAATTATGTCTGAAATTTTATATCGATATTTTATCTGGATAAAATGTGAGTGTGTGGGGTCTTTATGGGTCAGTGTAACAGCATTTACAGGTAGATTCCTTATAGGAAGTATACCTATTGCAATGGTTCTCATGACACGACTTTCTGAAAAATTCTGCAGATTTCCACCGATCATGACCCCTAGAACACCAAACCACCCTTCGTTAAAAAGTTTATATATATATATATATATATATATATATATATATATAATCTGAAAATATCGGTCGAGTTCGTAGATGGGCTATCCAGCTCAAAGGGGATGGAAATGGTGGTGGTGGGTGAAAATTTTCATTTTCCCATAATTCCTTTACAATTGAAAATAGAAAGAAAATTCAAATTAGGCGAATTATTGCCTTATCATAACGAACAATTTTTGAATTTAAATTTTTTCGATAGCTGCAATTGCTTTGAAGTTATGAGTTGAAAAGTGATTTTCCCACCCTCCACCTCCTCTCCCCCTAACTTAAAGTACGTTTTAACCTATGCATGTTACCACTTGTTGGAAAGCTCTCGTCATTTGCAGTCTCTTCCACTCGCTTTCATTTGTGCAGCTCTAATCCTTATGAGAATAGAGGGCGAAATGTTCTTTTCCTTATTATTATTAGTAGAGCGTATATACTATATATAACGCTTTTGCCCATATTATCTTGTGAACACGATAACTAGAGAAATTTTGATTAGATTTTAACCGACGAGGGATATGTCTTAAGGTCGGTGAAAATATCGGCCGAGTTCGCAGATGGGCTAACCAGCTCAAAGGGGGGGGGGGAATGGTGAGGGACTGGGAGGGATTTTCCCATTATTCTCTAACGATTGAGATAGAAAGAAAATTCAAATTAGGAGAATTATTGCCTCTTCATAATAAACAACTTTTGCATTGAAACTTTTTTGATAGCTACAATTTTTTAGAAGTTATGAGCTAAAATGCCATTTTCAATCCCCTCCCCCATTTTATCATTTCCCCATAGCTCTGTTACGACTAAAGATAGAAAAAAAATCAATTAGGCGAATTACCACCTTATCATAGCGAACAACTTTTATATTAAAAGTTTTTGTCAGCTAGAATTGATTAGAAGTTATGAGCTGAAAAGCGATATTCAATCCCTCCATTATCATTTCCCCATTACTCTGTCAGTTAATGATACAGTACAGTTGAAGATAGAAAGAAACTTTCTATTAGGCAAATTATCACCTAATCATAATGAACAACTTTTATATTAAAAGTTTTTTAACAGCTACAATTTCTTAGAAGTTATGAGCTGAAAAGTGATGTTCCTTCTTTCCCTCCAATTTATCTTACCCCCTTAGCTCCGTTACGATTTAAGATAGAAAGAAAATTTCAGTTAAGGGAATTATCACCTTATCATAACAAACTACTTTTATATTGAAAGTTTTTTGACAGCAAGAATTACTTAGAAGTTATGAGTTTCCATCTGCCGCATACACTTCCACTTTCTATATGGTAAAGAAGCTGATATACCTGCCTTTTCTCCTCCGGATTAAAATGCTTTCATGTCTAATATTTTTAATGTAAAAACTACTATGGTATAAAAATTATTATACACAAATTCCTTTTCTGATCTGAAACGTGTTTAATTAAAATGAGAATATCAATTGAAGAAAACAATTTTTTAAAAAAGCCTTTTTCTCCATAAATTATTGTTTGTTAAATAGGTACTTCAAATTTTGTTAACAATTACTGAACTAAAAGAAAGGTTTCAATATGAATATTGTGAAACAATGAAATTAACTAGTTAATTATTCACTAATTTCAAGAATGAAAATAAATCAATCATTAGTTGGTCCTGATATAAATTGTTAATCGTCTTCTTTTAAAATTTCCTTATAACATTCGTCAAAATTTCTGTGAATGTATTCTGGTAAGTATATATATTCGTATTATTCTTGTTTTTCAACAATAAAGAATATTGTTACGAATTCTGTATAAAATTAATTTTTAAAAAATATTAAAATGAGAGAAACAAATTGTATGGAAATGAAATTTTTGTCATTGAAATGCTAGTTTTTTTAATAAGGTGTAAAAATAGTTTCGTCCCATAGACCCCACACACTCACATTTTATAAAGATAAAATATCGAGATAAAATTTCAGACATATTTGTTCCTGAGGAAATATTTTATTCAAAATCGTTAATGTAAGGTACATAGACCAAAACTTTCTTATCGAAAGACAGATGTTGGGGAGAAAATTCAAATTAGGCGAATTATTGCCTTATCATAACGAACAATTTTTGAATTTAAACTTTTTTGATAGCTACAATTGCTTAGAAGTTATGATTTGAAAAGTGATTTTTAGGTTTACGTTACCTACAGACAGTTTAAGCAAATAATTTCAAAATTGAATAAACGTAAAGTGAGAATTCTTCATTGGACGTATCGCGTTCCATCGCTTTCCCCTACATAAGTTTAAAGATTCAGAGGGCGCTGCCTCGCATGTCAGACACAGTCAATAATAGTTACGTTACAAAAGTGATTACAAGTTTAATATATTATGCTCTTGAGAACTATATAAGGTTTTTATCTTATTGTTGCAAAAATGTAGTGTCGCTTTCCTGCCTCACTAGTCTTATGTTTGAGAAGAGAGATTTGCAGGGGTTAGCATCGGATGACCGGGACTGGACCCCAGACATTGGCGATCATTTTGACGACTTTCTGACAAATTTGGTGACATTGCCGCAAATCGATGATTCCAGAAAATGCGACCCTTTTCTCGATACCTCTAATAGGAAAGGAAATAAGCTTGAATGTATTAGAAAACTCCATGTGACGTCACGGCCTGTCGGGGAGATTATATAAGGGCCGCGCTTGGATCAGAGAGTGTGTGTTGATCGCTTGGAATGACTTTGGGGTTTCGTCTGCAGTGCGAGCTAGGAAGCTGGTGAGCTGAACGCTATAGAAAGTGCTGTTATTGTCGTTATTAGTGATTTGCTGACTGTTTGTGTCGCTATATCTCAAAGTGCTGAACTGTTATTACCTGTAAATTGTGGTCTGTTTACGTTGCTAATCTGTGCAAGACCTATTGTTACCTGTTCTACGTGTTTTCCTGCAGACTAATGAATAAACCTTCATTCTCCATTATCCTGCGTGTTGGACTGTTTACAGCATACATCCACAGAGCGATTTGTGTAACATTATTCATTGCCAATCTTCAAAGTGTTCGATTTTTTACATGTTTAAATAAACTACGTCAACTGGTTTTATAAATAATAAAAATAATAATGGAACATCGACCTTGGATAGGCTTCTGGTGTTTATTAAGTGCCAAATCTTGGAAGAAAATTTGATTATATAAGCAGAACAGTCAGAGATCGGGAATTTTAGAATACTAGTGATTGTGAATTCAAGATAATTATTTACACAGACATTTGATCGAGGAAACATAAGGTGCTTTCTCTTCACTTCAAGGAATTGGAAGGTAAATTCCGTAACTTCTTTCGAAAAACCGCTAGGCTAGCTACGGTCAAACCCCGTTATAAGGAAACCTCAACAGACTGATTCAGAATTCCTTTATAACCAACGTTTCGTTATATCCGATTTTTCAAATATTGTCTACAAAAATTTGCTATAATCCTTGTTATATTTTTGTGTTGAAGAAATAAATTACACGGAATTACAATTATTAATATCTTAAAAGAAAGATCTCTATAAAAAATTAAATAGTTAAATTAATTAAACTTACATTTATTTCTTTAAAGTATGAAAATAAGCAGTGATTTCTTTTGTTCAAAGCGCCTACATCTCAGATATATTTCATCTGTCTTCTTATCAATAATTAAAAACGAATACATAACATTTTTATCCACAGTTTCTGTTGCAAAGCAGTTTTGCTAAATATTCACAGCTGCATTCGCATCAAAAATTGAAGGACCTGTACTTGCATCACCTCCGTCTTCCATATCTGAAGATGAACCGTCGATCAAATAATTCTTTTACAAGGGAAACTATATCTTCATCGCTTGACGCATCAGATGTAATCAAGTCGTCATCGCAACAATCGAAATGTTCAATTTAGATTTGGGAAAAAGCATTCGCTCTGTGCTTTTCTAGTCATTTAGTTTCAAAAGTTTTAATTTGATTCTTTATATCCGAATTCCTTGCCTTTGAAGTTCGTTACAAACATTTGAAAATACATTAATGACATAGCGGTTCCTTCGGGACCATTTGAAAAGCTCGTTAAAACAGAGGGTTCGTAATATTCGAGGTTCTTTATACGGGATTTGACTGTATTTACATTTCCTTCACACATGAAGGCGATACATTTGGACATCAACTATAAGGCTCATCGTCTATAATATCATCAAAGAAAAACTGACTACTTTCTCTGATGGAGTGAAATCCTGAGAGTTTAGCAGTGTATATATTGATTTACAACACGGAAAAGGTTAAAAAGTGCACTGGATTCCACCCATTAGTCACATCCATCTCACAACACGGAATTTACAAACAGTAACAAGACGTTACGAACTGACCGTTCTATTGCAACATGATTGTCATGAAGAAAACTCACTCTGGCATCTTAAATCAGTGAATCAGAACTGAAACTGCTATTATTGGTGAAAAAAAATCAACTACGTATAATAAAATCAGCAGGGGATTAATATGTTACTCATATTTTTCCGTTTACAGATTATAAGTGAGGCCAGATCCCCAGTTAAATTCTGCTTTGTTTCTAATATCTCAGTAACTACATTGAGATAAATAATTTTTATCCTTTTATGTACAACTGAAGTTCAGTAATTCGTATATTCTCCATTGACTTACACACAGAAAATACATTATTTATAAAATTCGTCAAATTAATCAAGAATGCAAGTAAGGAGGCATGCCAAAGTGGGGAATGAAATTGATAGTCACAGTGAATTTATTTTACTAGTGAACATATTCACTAGTAATCCATTGAAACAAGATCATCCAAGGCACAATCAAGCCTGTTTCTTTTCTTCAGTTTTGGTTTAATACTATACAATTATTTCGGGTTGCAAAATATAATTTTTTATAGAAAATATAATTACAGTGACATTGTGCGTCTATTGAGAATTATGAAACTTGACAACATTTTCATTATAAATACACAATTAACAATTCAATAGTAAAATGTGCAATTCATGCCAGTGCCTTCCTTTCAACCAAATTGTACTGGATAATATTAATAAATCAATTTGTACTGAACTGAAATTTCTTTTTGGACAGTTAAATCCTGTAGCATTTAATATCTAGGATCTCGTCGAATGTTAAATCTAATATATAGTTTAACCTAAAACATTAGAGAAGCAGCAATTTTTCATCAAGGAGTATTTTGACAACCTTAAACTCCTTAATAATTTACTAAGATAATTCTCAGCATGACAAGTAAACGCATTCGAGTTTAGTATGTTGATCGTGCTTAATTTAAATTCCAATCCAGAATAACGTCGTAGACTCACTAACTGTTTATTTCTGCACACTGAAACACAAACTGACATAGAACTCATATGTCGTTTCCTTACTGAAGTTAGCGTGAATAATTACTTTAAATATTACTTTTCATTTCCTCCTACTTAAAGTCGTAAATAACTCAGGAGTTACAGGAATAGACATCACATGTAGCATTTACCCATTTATACTTTTATGCTATCTGAAGCGTTAAAAATCACGACATGTAGGATGTAATAAACATGCCGGGCTTGGAGATTTAATTGGATGGATAACTTGAGTCCCATTTACATAGTGAAAACCGAAGTAACTAAATTTGCAATTATTACATTTGTACGGAATCGCCATATGAGTCTATTTCTTGGATTCTAAAATTTAAACTAAATATTAAAACTTATCCCTTAGAAAATCAAATATAAATATTTGAATATTACTTTATGGTATTAGATATCAGATGTGTTTCTCCTGGATATAAAAAAAATCCTTACATTTTTTAAAGCACTTATACCATTTCATTGATGCAACAAAGCCACTATTATTTACTTAAGAAAAGCATCCATCGCACTTCAACAGTTTTGTATACTTCAACGTAATGATATCTTTTATAATGTGTGGTCAAACTGGGTCGTGTTATACAATAAAATATTCTCCATTAGCATGGATGAAATTTACTTAAAAGTTTCATACATAACCTTTGAAAAAGACAGATAATTTTTTTTCGATCCATAATTATCAAGAATTTTAAAGATCACTTGTAATGTTTGGCTACCGTTGGCGATAGTTGATCGGATGCTTGGCGCAACTCCTTTCTAGTGTAGGGTTGCTTTTTGTAAGCGAGTCAGTTTGGGTGACGACCTCGAGAAGCGAGGTGAAATGTTTAGGCCTAGTTGTGGTTGTTACTTTTGGAATAGCTCTGGCTTTTAAGTGCAGCGTACCGTACTGTATCTTTTATGTGTGTTGTCTCTTTTATGTGCCTATGTCCAAAATAGAATTATTTTTCTAAAATCTGGTGCCTTCATTTCAAAAAGACAGCAACACTACATAACTACTGAACCATTATCCTCGGAAGACAATTCTAACATCATCTTTAAACTCAAACAATTTTCTACTCAATGCTACCATGCTGTTTCCACACACTTCTGTTTCACTTGACTCGCTTTATGTTTGTAAAAATAGAATTTTAGAATCCATTTCTTATTCACTTGTTGGGGCGACAGCTTTTTGGAATTCTATTCCTTTGTGAGCTTACGATGACAATGTGCCGTTTTAAAATTTTCAGAGCTTGATTAACAGTTAGTGATTTATTTAATGAAATTTTGATTTAATTCCAATAGCAGCACTAGGTAGTGAATTTGAGATGAAAATTCATTTCATGTTTCCATAATATTGATAATATCGAAATATAAATTAAAGATTTAAAAATAGAAAATAATTTAATCTAAAATATTCCAATATTTAGAATACCAATAAAGTGTTTTCCAAATATTGTATGTGTAATATATACTAAAATACTACTTGTATACCTACTTGTTGTGTAACATATACTAAAAGTGTATTTCTAAATCTGTTTTCATTTCGTCTTGATTTTCAACATTTAAAAAATATGTAGTTAAAGCAATGATAAATTGTTCACAAGTAAATGTACTTTAGTTGGACGGAGTGTCAACACAAATGCGAATAAATATAGCGCGTAAAAATGTACATTATATTTTTATATGCTTAAACGATAACTCGTAGGAAAATAAAAATGTACATAATATTTTCATTCAACATGATAGCAAAGATGGTTTTAAATATTTTTTGTAAATATGACGCTTTTTTGTAGCTTAATAGTATAATAAAGGCAATTTAATTTTGCCTTCAAGAAATGTACGTACGAATGTATTTGGGTTATTGGGTAAGAATAAAGATGGTTGCACATATTTAATTTTTTTATCGTTTCAGGTTGATTGAAATTCAATAAAATCTTGGCCAGATTTTTTAAAAAATGCGATATGTTGCCAATGCATACCATTTTTCATATTTGCCAATTATACGAGAAATATTTTTTTTAAAAAGTTAATTTGTAATGAATTTTCATGAAAAGTAAATATAGAAACTCCGGAGCTTTGATGCAAGTTAGAAAACACTACAATAATAAAAAAATTAATAACATTTTTATTGGGAAACTGGAGTTTTACTACCAGAACAATACGATATAAGAAATAAATAATAATTTCCATCGGCAAAAGAATTGTTCTTACAGTAACGAGCAGAAATTGAATGATGTTCAATTCATTCAAAATTTTTACTTGCACTGGCCATTTTACATTTATCTTGTGAATATGAATAGACTCAATTATTTTTTTTATTCACCTAATGTGGAATACTATTAAGGATATGATAATCTAATCAAAAGCGAATATTTAAAAGTAAGCCAGAGCCAAAATTAAATTCAATCTGTTACTCATACGCATATCCAAAATGGCAGAATTCCCCTGAAGCTAATTAGAAAATATAAACAAGGTAAGGACATTAAATCTTTAACGGGAATTAATTTATAATTCATTAAAGTCGGAATAAACTCTGTATTTTATTCTGAAGAAATTACTTTTCTCATGGGAACTAGTCCAAATTAATTATCAACCATGCGCTTAGAATTACTTAAATTATTTCTCCCATAAATAAAATTGGACGTCGGGTTTGCATGGAAAACTTAAACGAGAAAAAAGGCATTCATAGATGAAGCGGGCACGAACATGATAACTGGAAATGTAGGAAGCATATAATAGTTCCCTTTCTACAATTAGATACTTTTTCATATTTTTAAAAAAATTATTTAAATGTCACAAGCCACAAACTTTAAACAATCAAAATTTCATTAGAATTCTTTCTATTGTTGTGCAGTCCTTTAATTAATAATATAATCTATAAAATACTTTTTTGTTTTCGTATAGGATTTCGCTGTTTCCCGAGGTATTAATTGGGATTATTGTCTGTTCTAAAAAATGAAATATTTCGTTCCTTTGAATTGGCGAATCGAGACTTTTCAAATATAAATAACATTGAATTTCATAAATTGTCACTCAGAATTAAAATGATTTTAAATTTTTCGTACGCTTTTTTTAATGATTAGTTTTATTAATAAACATCAAAACCACATTTAGATTAAATTCAAATCAGCGAAATGTAAAATTCTTTTTCTAAAACTATTATGTTTAGGTTGATTTCTCTTAAAAATGCTGATTCCAAGCAGTGGGGTCTCATACATTTCTTTATCAAATCGTTTTAGAAAATACAACTAAAGCATAACAGCTATAGATAAAACAGCTTTTCGAAACATAAAAAAACTTCAATATTTCAAGTGAAAGAGTAATAAAAAGCAAAACTTTTCTAACAGCTGAATACTTTTGGTCTCTACTGAATGAATGTGAAGGCCGTAAGTATTCAGATTTCACAGATAAATGTATCTCATTAGGATTGCAGATAATTGAGCTAGGCATCATAATTTATGGGCAAAATCTGTTTTTATAGCATAAGGCTGATAAGATTGTTTTAATCCACTCTGATTTTGAAAGAAATTATGTGTTCCATTTCAGTAACTTAATAAGTTCAGTTCAACAAAAATGGGTTTGATCCATATATTCTGGAATTATTGATATCATCACTGGTTCTCCATACTGTAAATATACTTAAATTTCGACAGAACAAATTACATTGAAAGGAGTATCATATTAATATTTATAAAATTTTATATTCAGATACTGAGAACAATATATTGCTAGATTTGGACAACAATCTTTCGCTAGATTTGGATAAAAGTCTATTATTAGAACCAGAATAAAAACTTTAAACAAACATCATGAAAAGCATTGTAACAATTCAGAAAATGCATTGGAAAACAAAAAAATCCCCTTTCGGCAAGCTTGAAGGCAAAGGTAGATTCTTTTACGTTAATGTTACAAAAGTAATGAAATATTACATATTGATCAATACAGACAATAAATATGCTGTGCTTCTGTTTTCATGACATTTAATTTTTCACTATATCAAGGTTTTATTATTCCATTGTTCATTCCAAAAGGTTATGCTGGATTTATTGGTCAGTACATTGGTCAATTTTTTATATCAACACATAATCATTCAACAGGTAGGAGTCATAAAGAAATAAACATCCCAGCAGTGCAAATATCCCCTAAATAACATTAAGCCAGCATATCTGAAACAGTAGCAAGAAATTGACACGAATGAAGAACGACTCTAGATTTAAAAATTAGTTTATTTAATCTATGTTATCATATAATTGTGCGAACATTACTTTGTCATATGCAAAAATCACATTACATGAAACATAAACATTACTAGAATGGGCTCATTTAGAGAACTCCCTGGTTACATATATAATAGTCACTAAATTCTTAACACATAACAGAATAAAAATTATTAAACATTGTGAGTTGCAAATTTAATACATGTGTTTAAAGCATAGGATATCAATGCAGACATTTTGAACAGTAAATTTAAATCTCCATCGACAGTTAAAAGCAAATACTCAGACAGAAAACCCCAAAACAATTTTAAAGTTAATGAGATATATTTTCAATATAAAAAAGGATAAAGGGAACTCTTATATATCTATCTTTTTTGGCTATTTTATATTAAATTTATTAAACAAATCTTGGTTTAGCCATGTTTAGTTAAACATCAAGTTAAAGTAATTTGTCAAATTAACTAATTATCAAATTAACCATTAAAATTAACTGTTTGATTAATTAAAATTGACTATTTACTTAAATAAAATTAAATATTTAATCAATTGTAACAATATCTTCACTAAAACCTTTTTATGGCTCATAGTATATGCCAGCAATCTTAATCTTGTAATTATCTAATAATTATCTTAATTTAAATAAAAGTTATTGTGTCTATGTATGTATGCTACACATCTCCTCCTAAACCACTGGACTAATTTCAACCAGACTTTGGGCACTATTTTTTTAAGACAAGAGGAGGTTCATCTTCAACTTTTCAAAGCTCAAAAGTTACTTAAAATTTCCGTTTATTAAAAATTAATTAAGGCCTTTTTCCGCGATATCTTTTTAAAATATTATCTCACGAAACTATTTTTACACCTTATTAAAAAAATTAGCATTTCAATGACAAAAATTTCATTTCCATACAATTTGTTTCTCTCATTTTAATATTTTTTCAAAATTAATTTTATACAGAATTCGTAACAATATTCTTTATTGTTGAAGAACAAGAATAATACGAATATATATACTTACCAGAATACATTCACAGAATTCTTGACGAATGTTATAAGGAAATTTTAAAAGAAGACGATTAACAATTTATATCAGGACTAACTAATGATTGATTTATTTTCATTCTTGAAATTAATGAATAATTAACTAGTTAATTTCATTGTTTCACAATATTCATTGAAACCTTTCTTTTACTTCAGTAATTGTTAACAAAATTTGAAGTACCTATATAACAAACAATAATTTATGGAGAAAAAGGCCTTTTTAAAAAATTGTTTTTTTCAATTGATATTCTCATTTTAATTAAAAACGTTTCAGATCAGAAAAGGAATTTGTGTATAATAATTTTTATACAATAGTAGTTTTTACATTAAAAATGTTAAACATGAAAGCATTTTAATCCGGAGCAAAGGCAGGTATATCAGCTTGTTTAACGTATAGAAAGTGGAAGTGTATGCGGCAGATGGAAACTCATAACTTCTAAGTAATTCTTGCTGTCAAAAAACTTTCAATATAAAAGTAGTTTGTTATGATAAGGTGATAATTCCCCTAATTGAAATTTTCTTTCTATCTTAAATCGTAACGGAGCTATGTGGAAAAGATAAATTGGAGGGGAGGAAGGAACATCGCTTTTCAGCTCATAACTTCTAAGAAATTGTAGCTGTTAAAAAACTTTTAGTATAAAAGTTGTTCATTATGATTAGGTGATAATTTGCCTAATAGAAAGTTTCTTTCTATCTTCAACTGTAACAGAGTAATGGGGAAATGATAATGGGGGGATTGAGTATCGCCTTTCAGCTCATAACTTCTAATCAATTTTAGCTGAGAAAAACTTTTCATATAAGGTGATAATTCGCCTAATTGATTTTTTTCTATCTTTAGTCGTAACAGAGCGATGGGGAAATGATAAAATGGGGGAGGGGATTGAAAATGGCATTTTAGCTCATAACTTCTAAACAATTGTAGCTATCAAAAAAGTTTCAATGCAAAAGTTGTTTATTATGAAGAGGCAATAATTCTCCTAATTTGAATTTTCTTTCTATCTCAATCGTTAGGGAATAATGGGAAAATGAAATTTTCAGTCCCTCACCATCCCCCCCCCCTTTTGAGCTGGTTAGCCCATCTGCGAACTCGGCCGATATTTTCACCGACCTTAAGACATATCCCTCGCCGGTTAAAATCTAATAAAAATTTCTCTAGTTATCGTGTTCACAAGATAATATGAGCAAAAGCGTTATATATATATATACGCTCTACTAATAATAATAAGGAAAAGAACATTTCGCCCTCTATTCTCATAAGGATTAGAGCTGCACAAATGAAAGCGAGTGGAAGAGACTGCAAATGACGAGAGCTTTCCAACAAGTGGTAACATGCATAGGTTAAAACGTACTTTAAGTTAGGGGGGCAGGAGGTGGAGGGTGGGAAAATCACTTTTCAGTTCATAACTTCTAAGCAATTGTAGCTATCGAAAAAGTTTAAATGCAAACATTGTTCGTTATGATAAGGCAATAATTCGCCTAATTTGAATTTTCTTTCTATTTTCAATTGTAAAGGAATTATGGGAAAATGAAATTTTCCACCCCCACCATTTCCACCCCCTTTGAGCTGGATAGCCCATCTACGAACTCGAGCGAGATTTTCACTATACTTACAACATATCCTAAGCTGGTTATGTTTAAATAAAAATTACTCCAGTTACCGTGTTCACAAGATAACATAGGAAAAAAGCGTTATATATATATATATATATATATAAACTTTTTAACGGAAGGTGGTTTTGGGTTTTAGGGGTCATGATCGGTGAAGATATGCAGAAATTTTCCGAAAGTCGTGTCATGAGAACCATTGCAATAGGTAGACTTCCTATAAGGAATATACCTAAAAGGCAAATATAGTATAAAAATGATAAAGAAAAATATTAAAAAAAGTATTTCAATACTAAAATTCTCTTTTAAAATACTTTGAAAGTGTTTTAAAATTAATTAAATCAAACAGAAAAACTTACTAAATTATTTATTTTTAATCTATAAAAGGTCAGCTTTTTAAAACATAAAATGAATCATTAACATAAAAAATCCTTTAGATGTCTATGATACATATAGCAGAATAAATAAAAATACTAATAAATAATAAAGGGAATTTTATTTTTGGAAGAGTTAAAAATACAAAAATAATAGCAGACTACGAAAAGTAGTAAGAATCCGGTGGATGACTTCATCAGAGGCCATTCATCCATGCAGATTCAAAAATGGAATAGGTTTTCTGTAGAGGAAAAAGACTTTAAGGTCTGATATTTAATATCCACTAAGACCTGAACCCATTCCGGAATATATTAGAAAGAAAAAATCCCTTTTCGGCAAGCTTGAAGGCAAAGGTAGATTCCTTTACGTTAATGTTACAAATGTAATGAAGTATTACATATTGATCATTACAGACATAGCCAATGACTTTATTGTTTCTACACATTGCAATATTTACACTGTGATTCTGTTTTCATGTATTTAATTTTTTGCTATATCAAGGCTTTATCATTCCATTTTTCATCCCAAAAAGTTATGATAGATTTATCGGTCAGTACATTGGTCAATTTTTTTATATCTCAACACATAATCATTCAACAGGTAGGAGTCATAAAGAAATAAACATCTCAAAAGTGCAAATATCTCCTAGATAACATTAAGCCAGCCTATCTGAAACAGTAGCAAGAAATTGACACGAATGAAGAACGACTCTAGATTTAAAAATTAGTTTATTTAATCTATGTTATCATATAATTGTGCGAACATTACTTTGCCATATGGTAAAATCACATGACGTGGAAACACTTAAATACTACTAGAATGGTTCTCATTTAGAGAACTCCCTGGTTACAGAGATAATAGTCACTAAATTCTTAACATATAAGAGAATAAAATTATTAAACATTGTGTGTGGAAAATTTATTACGTGTTTTTAAAGCATAGGATATGAATGTAGCCAATTTGAACAGTAAATTTAAATCTCCATCGACGGTTAAAACCAAATCCTCAGGCAGAAAATCCCAAACAATTTTAACCCTAGAATGCTACCCTTTGAAAAACTTACGGGAAAGGTAACCATTCGTCTCCGAGACGAAGTTTGCGTAAGCACGTTTAAAATCTATTTTAAAAGCTAATTAGAATAAAATTATACTACCTACAGATGATTTCATGACTCTCGAACTTCAAGTAAGCAATAAAGTATAATTTATTTATTTTCAAAGCAGTCTTTACACATATTAGCATGAAGTTCTCCGCACATTGCTCTAGAACATGTTTGACAAAAGTTGCGCGTCATTCTGCACAAATAGTACGGGCAAAATGAACAATTCTTTCTTTTTTTACTGTCAGATTGTTCGGGAGGTTGAATGTTCAAATGTAATTTCAACAGTACCCTTATAAATGTTCTTGTTGATCGAGGTAAAGTTGGTACGTTGAGACGCTTCTTCATCCATGGAGCAAGAACATCATCACTTAGCTTTTTTGCGAACTTTTTTCTCAATAATGCCTTTTCGGATTTCCGAGCCATATTATGCACATATATTTTTCATGTGCATTCACGAAACTGATATTTATCATGACATAAAACACACAAATAATTAAATGATTCAAGAGAAGTGCAAAGTTCTTTTGTCGAGTCCTTTGGTGCTTGAATAAAATGAATAATATTTCGAGATGCTGTCCTTCTGTTGCTTGATTTAGGAATATATGACCACTTTGACTTATCTTTACCAGTGAGCTGAATTTTACTGGGGTAAATAATAGATCTGTCACACGACTCAAAAAATTTCGGAATTTTTTTCAACTTTTTTAGCTTTTTCTTTTTTAGCTTCATATTTTCACCTTCCTGGGTTTGTTTTTCAAGCTCTGTTTCTTCTTCATCTTTATTGTCAAATGATACTTCCTCTTTTTCATCTTTGTAGCTATCTGTGAATTCGTGATTTTCAACTTCAATAAAGTCATCTTTTTCCGATTCATCCCCCGAAAGAGAATTTTATTCATCACTTAGTTCTTTTAACAGAGCTTCAGGTTTACCACAAAAATTTTCTCCGCGAAAACGCTTTTACTTCTTCAAATCAACACAGAAACAACTCTAAGTCGGATTCTGAAATGCAAACGTTACAGCTAACCATTCGTCTGTGAGACGAATATTGTTCTAAAAATGCCACTTGCAGAAATATTTCGGTAAAAAGGAATGTCATTATCTGTAGTAGATAGGGTCATTTGAAGGTACTGAATCGCACGTCCCATTTCCTGTTTTAGGGGAGGCAAGTTAAGGTTATTTGTTATGGGCTTCGTCCAGGAGACGAATGGGTAGCATTCTAGGGTTAAAGTTAAGGAGATATTTTTCAATAGTGAAAAGGATAAAGGAAACTATCGTTTTTGGCTGTTTTATATTGATTTTATTAAACAAATCGTGGTTCCGCCATGTTTAGTTAAATGTCAAATTAAAGTATTCTGTCAAAAAACCTATTATCAAATTAACTATTAAAATTATTTGATTAATTGAAATTAACTATTTACTTAATTAAAGTTAAAAATTAATTGTTACAAAACTTTACTAAAACCTTTTTCATGGCTCATACTATATGCCAGTAATCTTTATCTTATAATTATCTAATAATTATATTAATTAAATAAAAGTCGCTGTGGATATGTATGTATGTTCCACATCTCCTCCTAAACCACTGGACTAATTTCAATCAAACTTTTTATTTAAGAAAAGAGAAAGGTCACCTTCAACATTTCAAAGCCTAAAAGATGCTTAAAATTTTACTTAATTAAAAATTAAGCAAGGCCTTTTTCCGCGATGTCTTTCATTTCCATAAATTTGTTTCTCGCATTTTAATGTTTTTTTCAAAATTAATTTTAAACTGAATTCGCAACAATATTCTTGTTGATCAAAAATAATACGAAGAACTGTTTCCAGAAGGAAGAATGCTAAAAGAAAATTTTAAAAGTAGACGATTTAACAATTTATATCGGGACCAGCTATTGATTTATTTTCACGCTTTAAATTAATAACTAACTTAATTTAATTGTTTCCTTAATTTTGTTTTGTTAACTTAATTTGTTGTAATATTCATTAAAACCTTTCACTGACTTTAGTAATTGTTAACAAAATTTAAAGTACCTATATAACAAATAATAGCGTATGAAGAAAACGGAAGTTTTTAAAAATCGTCTGGTTCAATTGATATTCTCATTTTAATTGAAAGCGTTTTAGATCAGAAAAGGAATTTGTGTATTATAATATTTATTCAATAGTAATTTTTACATTGAAAATACTAAACATGAAAACATTTTAATCCGGAGCAAAGACAGGTATATCAATTAACAGTTATAATTAACAAAATTTAACAAAGATATTGACTATAAATTAATTAGTCATAAATTAATTATATATTATACCGTATAAAAAGTGAAAGTGAATACGGTTGATGGAAACTCATAACTTCTAAGTAATTCTTGCTGTCGAAAAACTTTCAGTATAAAAGTAGTTTGCTATGATAAGGTGATAATTCCCCTAATTGAAATTTTCTTTTTATCTTCAATCTTAACGAAGCTATGGGGAAATGATAAGTTGGGGAGGGGATTGAAAATGGCTTTTTAGCTCATAACTTCTAAGAAATTGTGGCTATCAAAAAAGTTTCAATACAAAAGTTGTTTGTTGTGATAAGGCAATAATTCGCCTAATTTGAATTTTCTTTCTATCTTGAATCGTAAGGGAATTATGGGAATATGAAATTTTCAGCCCCCCACCTTTTCCCCCCCCTTTCAGCTGGTTAGCCCATCTGTGAAGTCGGCCGAGATTTTCACCGTCCTTACAACATATCCGTCGCCAGTTAAAATCTAATCAAAATTACTCTAGTTACCGTGTTTACAAAATAACACGGGCCAAAGCGTTATGCATATACTTCTCTACTAATAAGAATAAGGAAAAGAACATTTTGCTCTCTATTCTCATAAGTATTGGAGCTACAAGAATGAAAGAGGATGGAAGAAACTGCAAATGACGAGAGCTTTCAAACGAGGGGTAACATGCTTAGGTTAAAACGTACTTTAAATTAGGGGGAGAGGAGGGGAAGGGTGTGAAAATCACTTTTCACCTCATAACTTCTAAGCAATTGTAGCTGTCGAAAAAGTTTAAATTCAAAAATTGTTCGTTATGATAAGGCAATAATTCGCCTAATTTGAATTTTCTTTCTATTTTCATTTGTAAAGGAATTATGGGAAAATGAAAATTTACACCCCCCACCATTTCCACCCCCTTTGAGCTGGATAGTCCATCTACGAACTCGACCGAGATTTTTACTATCCTTACAACATATCCCAAGCGGGTTAGAGTTACATAAAAATTACTCGAGTTATCGTGTTCACAAGATAACATGGGAAAAAGCGTTATACATATATATATATATATATATAAAAGAGGCAAAACATAATAGAAAAACAATAAAATAAATAACAAACATTCATATCAAATTCGAAATTATAAGAAAAAAAAACGAATTGAAAATAAATCCGAGTGAAGACAAAAATGCGAATAGTAACAGATGGAAAAATATATAAATATATCACATACACAATGAATGCGCTAAAAGCTGCAAGTTCAAAAGCGCTGTGGTAGATAGAGTATAAATCGAAAAATGAAAGAGTATAAAATGTGAAATGAAAAAAAACGCAATAAAAGCACAATAACGTTTCTTCAAGGGATGAAATTATTGTGAATTGCTAAATATAAAAGTTTGACATTTTCTTGCAATCAGTTATGCCGCAAGGCCTAAAACACTGATTTTCATCCCTAATGCCAAACCAACCAGAAAAAAACAGAGAGTGGAGTTTTGTATAATTAAAACAGAATTACGATGTGATAACATTAGAGAAAAGTAAGAAAAAATATTTTACGTACCAGATTTTCTTTACCAGATCTTTCATTTCACAATTTATACTCTTTCATTTTTCGATTTATACTCTATATATATATATATACCTATATATATATATATATATATATATATATATATATATATATATACATAAACTTTTTAACGAAGGGTGGTTTTGGGTTCTAGGGGTCATGATCCGTGAAGATCTGCAGAAATTTTCCGAAAGTCGTGTCATGAGAACCATTGCAATAGGTAGACTTCCTATAAGGAATCTACCTAAAATTTATCCACAATGAAGAAATTAAAAACAGTCTTTTTAACAAAGTAACCAATTAAATTGCTTCTTTTAATTTTTGTCTTTTTAGATATTCAATACATATAGCAGGAGAGTGGAATATAAATCGACCTTTGCGACCCAGTTCTTGAACTTTCAAAGTCGGCAACTTATACTTTTAACCATATTGTTTTATCACACTACGAAGGTAAGAACACTTTTCCATCAATTATACAGAAGATATGAAATTATTTTTAAAAATTAGGAGCAATCTTTAGAAAGAAACATTTTATCATTGCGCGGTTCTTCGTGATTTCTCAGACATCTCTGAATTATCGTATTCCATTAGTCTCGATGAAACATCTCGGGGAAGCAAGTGTCTCCTAATGACTTCCGATAGTTTCTTGGATGACTTCCGGTTGAGAGAAATCTGGGCACCGGTATCATTAAGAAAGAATTGTGCGTCTTATTCGTACTACTGTCAGAAGCGAAACTTAACTATGGACATCGGCACTCCACTTATATCAAGAAAGATCATTTTTATCAAATATGAAAAGATAAATCATCGTTAAGAAGTGTTAAAAATTGTTTTTATCGGAATAAGTTTCAAAGAAAACCATTTGTGTTGATTAGAAAAGCAAGATTAACAAATGAACTCCAGTTCTTTAAATGATGGCTATTTTCAATGATATTCAAATTAATATTCGTGTCCATTATGAATGGCAATAAGGTGATGAATTAATTTTATTCATTTGAGTCAAAGTTTGTGTCAATAAAATCTGACAGCTGTTCTAATTATCACTAATCAACTGAACTTTCGAGACTACTAGTATAAACACGGCAAACGAATTTATATATAGAGGTAAATTATAATAATGCTATTATTTTTATTCTTCAATTATACAATCAGAAACCGACTCCCATTTTAACTCTTTAATCTCGAGGCGACTTTTTCTTCTAGCCCCTTTAAAACCGGGACTTTTTGGAGGATTCGACATGAATTGGACTCTCCCAACCTTGGTGGTCATTTACCCCATCCCTTCTGAAATCTTCCTTTAAGGCGCAGGTAAATGAGTTGTGGTTGGCGAGGATAATTGGACCCCCTACCTCGCTTATCTCCTAAGCGATATCAGAAAATCACCTCCCCTCAAAAGAAGCCAGCCGCCTCAGACCGGCCTTCCTCACTGTTAAGGGAATATTTCTAGACCGCCCCGGACTGCCTCGCTCGGTGTGAGAGGGTTTACAAATTAAGTGCAGTGTCTCAAATAGTACAGAAACCTGTAATTTGTGATGCAATATTTAGGCAGCATCAGAGCATTTAGCTCCCCTAGATATAATTGTAATACAATAAATCTACCAGAAAGCTTTTATTCTATATAAGTATGGTTTCTCACACACTGAAAAATTTGTTTGCTACACTTGTCGCGTATTACCACGATTTGCTACTTTAATTTATAGTATTATTACTATTTCTTTTCTGGTGCAATTGTTTAGGATTGTAGGGGATAGATTTTGAGACTTTTACTCAAATTTATAGAACGTCGAAAGCGAAAATGAAAAAGTAAGAAGCAAATCCCTACAATCTGTAAAAATTCGTTATTGATGACTTCCATTCCATTTATGCCGTGAAAAATCGACATTTCGAAATAGTTTAGATTTTATTTCAGACGCAAGACAATGGTGTTATATCAAAAAATGAAAAAGCACACAAACTGAAATGACAAATAAAAAATGGCGGGCATTATGTATAGTTTTGTCACTCCTCATAGCGGTTATTTATAATGACACCTCATGACTAAAGAAAGACAGATATTAGGAGCCTCAAAAGTGGTGATAAATTCTTATAGAATTTATCAAATTAAATTCGTAAAGACGAAAGGCAGAATGGAGAAAAATAAGTGAAACTGTTAACAAAATTGTAACAACGATTGTTTTATAGATAAGTAATAAACTGAAGAAAAAATGGATATAAAGAGACGAGACAAGTTTTCTTCTGTTGGTTCTACAAATAGTCAAGTTCAGTGACTTGTTTGTGATGACCAAGATGAGAATTTCAATATTAAAAAAATTTCTATAAAAATATGCCTAAAGTTTAAATAAGATTCTTTTATTATTATTTCATTCTTTGTATTATTATAATTAACTCTATCAATACGGTAACGTCTCAAACGTCCTTTCAAGCAAAAGACGGCGGCCGTCCGAATATTACTATAAAATTTCCACCCCCTTTCGTTAAGTGTGATTGATTTCAAACCCGTGGCGTGCGCTTTCATTGTTAAAATGGCTTGTCCAGATGGGTTTAGGGAAAAGAATTTTTTCCTTAGAATTCGGGCAGTGCCAGCTGTGATTGTGGTTTTTAAGGAGGGGGGATTGAATTTCCCTTATCTTTGAAAGAGGTACTCGGCCGTTCCCGTATTTTGAGATCATGGTATTCCAATGGTCTCAGAAATCAGAGGGTTAATGATATCAGCCTATACATAAAGTTAGTTTTTAGTTGTGTAGATAAAAGAAATCGTTAACAAATGAAACAAAATTTTGTAAAAAAAATTATTTCCATTTAATTACTCTCCATTCTTTAGCACTGCACTTTTGGGTAAAGCACAACATTGAAGGAGGCATCTATTTGCACGATTAAACAAGTCTCGAATTTAGGAAAGTAATTTTGAAAATTGTAAGCGTTGATGCAGCGATGCAATTTTGAAAATTGTAAGCGTTGATGCGGAGATGTAATTTTGAAAATTGTGAGCGTTGATGCAGAGATTGAATTTTGAAAATTGTAAGCGTTTATGGAGAGATGTAATTTTGATTTTGGAAATTGTAAGCGTTGATGCGGAGATGTAATTTTGAAAATTGTAAGCGTTGATGCAGAGATGTAATTTTGTGATAGTATTTTTTTAGAATTTATCGGAAGAAGTAGTGAAATGTGAAAATGAAAGTGGCAAATCACAGGCCATCATAAGCAGCATCAGTTTTGATGGAACTTAAATCAAATTACCAATCATCTAAAAAGGTCAAATTCCACCAGAAATTGAAATCTATAACTGACTAGTGACCATTGATTAGAAAATTATTTCCGATAGCTATAATATATAAACAAGTATAAGATATCATCAAGATTAATCCCTTCTCCCAATTTAGTATTTTCTATGTGGAAGCATAACTGAATATAACTGAGCCTATTTTGTTTAAGGAGATACTCCAAAAATAAACACTTTCATGAAGCATGCTTTCATATACTATTAACTAACTGCATTACTCTCACTATCTTTACTCTTTCATTCAAATTCTAAGCCAAACTTTCAATTAAGAATAATTTTAAATAAAAATGTGTCGCCTTTTCCCCACCCGTCAATGAAGCAGACTTTCGATAAATTGCTGTTGGAGGGCATCACATGCAGTTTTTTTATTTGTCATATAATTTCTGAAGATATTGTTACAAAAATCGTTCTGCGAGTGTATGGGGTAAACAGTCCAACACGCAGGATGATGGAGAATGACGGTGTATTCAAGAATATGCAGGAAAACACATAGCACAGGTAACAGGAAACAATATATCCTACACAGATTAAGAACGTAAACAGACAATAATTCACAGGTAATAACAGTTCAGTACTTTGAGATTTAGCAACACAAACAGTCACCAAATCACCAATTATCGATATTAACAGCACTTTCAATAGCGCAGCTTACCAGCTTTCTAGTTCGAGCTGCAGACAAAACTCCAAAGTTGTTCCAGTAGATCAACACACACTACTCAATACCGCTCGGCGTCTAACAACTTACTAGCTCGCACAACGGATAGAACTCCAAAGAGAGATTCCAAAGCGCACTCCAAGGCGATCCCAGTCGATCAACACGTTCAAAGTCGATCAGCATTCACTCCCTCCGTGATCCAAGCGCACTCCTTATATAGTCTCCCCGACAGGCCGTGACGTCACATGGATTTTTCTTGAACATTCAAGCGTATTTTTTTCCTAATAGTGATATCGAGAAAAAGGTCGCATTTTCTGGAATCATCGATTTGTCGCCAAGGTCGCCAAATTTGTCACCAAGCCACCAAAATGGTCGCCAAGGTCAGGGGTCTAGGCCCGGCTGCTGCCAGTATCCCATACTTGCCCCTGTAAAACTCTCTTCCCAACCATAAGACTCACAGTGCTGGGAAGCGACTTGTTTGTAATGTTTGTAACAATATTATAGACCATCCACCCGAAACAACATCATACTTTCACATGATAATAAAAGCAAATAAAATACATATTTCTATGCTTCACAAGACAATCACAGACGAGTCAAAGACTGTACCTACACACCATATATTAACAACAAACAGAAAAACTTTGCTTTAAACTTTTAATCCTTAAAATTTGCACCAACATTCAAACAGAATAAAAGAAACCGAGAAACATAAACACGAAAGAACAAAGCAGAATCCCTCACTGTTTGAGGAAAACAGACTGTCGCGTGCGAAGAACGCCATATATTTTGCTTAATAATAACTCTGTCACGATTCTGACAGTTTTGAAATTTGAGCGTTTGTTATTTCAGTCTCTGTGTCCAATGAATAAATCCATATTAAAGATAAAATGCTGTTGAAAGCTCAAACTCTTTTGCTTTCCAAACTATCTTCCGAAAGTTTGAGAATACCATTTTAAGCGTGTTTATAAGAAAATAAACAACGCATTATCTTATAATATTTACTCGGATAATTTTAAATTTTTATGATATTATTCAGAAGGTACATTAAAATTTAAATTAGGATTTCATGAATTAAAAAAACTGCAAAATGTTTTGACAGTCATCGATTGAAGCGTAATGGCTTCCAGCACGAGCAGTAACTCATAATGTCAGTCTTAAAGTGTAATAACATATTCTTCCAATACTGAGAGAAATATTATATTGAATGAATTTTATGCTATTTGCATACAACAGGAATTTTAAAAGTTTCATTAATACTTTTTGGATGGGTGGATAATTTTGTTTAGTTGAATTGCGTTACATTAGCTTCCCGGTTTGAAACAGAACGAAAACTGTATAGAGGCATACCTCGTCATTTTAAACTACGGCTAAATGCCAAGTGCGATATTTGGGCGGGCAAACCCCTTCCAAACTTCAACACTTGTTTGATCATTGATATTATATTTTCCGTGCACACAAGCTAAATGTTTTCTTTCGTTTGACTAAATCTAATAGTCAAAAAATATCAACTGTTGTAATAAATTCTAGTACTTCTAATAAAATAAATACTAGTTCCTAATAACTAGTACTAATAAAATAAATAATAACTAACTAGTACTAATAAAATAAATAAATTCTAATAAATACTAGTTCCAATAATATTTATTTGAAAGTTGTAGGTAAATTATCAATAAAATTTATTTGCAAGATCAGCGATAGCATGGCCTCATAAATCAGAAATTTGAACATTGTTTCCTTATACGATTCGCCGCTTGTGTGGGCTTGAATGCTACATAATTTTGATATAATAAAATTTAAGCTTTCAAACCTTACGGTCCAAGTGTGTTGTATTTATTTTTGAATATTCAAATGAGTATTAGAAAAGGTAGTTATTCAATAAAACTAGAATTTCAGTCATTTATGTTTATATTTAAGTAATTTGTTTCTGCGTCTCATAACCTTTAGATTAAGAATTAGATGATGACCGTAACCGTAAACCATGTTACTCCTGTCCTGCCTAGGCATTCAGGGACCTGTGAAGGACAGTCCCTACAATAGCTCTAGAAGTGAGGGCAGAGTCATAATAAACAGCACCAATCAAGGCCCGACCCCGCACGAAGAAGGTATGTATAGTGTTACTATAATTTTTTGACTTGGAAACGTCTTTCCGGTCGTTACAGTGATAGTCGCTCGAACTTTCTTGTGTGGCAAAATACCGTTAGGTCTGAATCCCTAATAACTATGAGGCTAAGAATGCGAAAAGAATGGGTGACCCCACAACGGATACACCATATCTGTAAGAGTTTAAACATAGTTATGCCTGTGACGCCATTGTACCAGTGTAGGCGCATGCGCGTGATTGTTATCAATTAGCTTTATGTAAGGTTTTAAATAAATATAGCGTGGAAACGCGTTTAGCTAGGAGGCTGATTCTGGTGTAATTTTAAAGAGATTGAGGAGTATTACTATTACCCAAAGAGAGACAATAAAAATATTTATCAGAATATAAGTAAAAATAGGTATTAAACTGAAAATTTCAAACTCCGAATGTTTTTTGATTATAACATGCAGAGTTTTCTTTCGAATTGTGCGAAACTTACAAAATACTTGACAATACGTAAAACAAACATTGTACTGAAACTTTAATTCAAAAATTTGAATATTAAGGGAAATATTAGCATTTGTAGTAAATAATGATTTACTGCGCATGCGCGAAATGCAGTTCTATATACGGTCAACAGATGGCGCCATCAGAAGCTACTCTAAATAAAACATAAGAAATGCTCAGTTCTTGTCCACGCCATAGATTTTTCGTAAAAACAACGGGTTCTGTGGTAGCTTGTGATTCTGTTGCCATTATACTACTCTGTGTATAATGGCAATGTATTGTATTAAAGAGATTTATAATTAAATTACATATTAATACGAAATACTTGTTTTATGAATTTATCCCGATATTTTCACGAAAAAATAAGGCGCGGAGCGGAACTGCGTCTTTCTTATGTTTTTGGTTTAAATCCGGAGAAGCTGGGGGAGGGGGGAGTTGACGGGACTTAGGGGGTCAAAGTACAATATGAAATTCTAAAAGCTGTCTAAAAACGACCCTCATTGATAACACTAGCACAAAATATGAGGAAGTGGCGCAATTGTTTAACTGGCACGCAATTTGTTTTTTCGACTACGCCAGATATTCCCTTTTACAACCAAACTCTCTCGCCGCATTCACTGCGTAAATCCGGACATTTCGAAGATCCGGACATTAGTCCGGACGTAAGCTTGAAATCCGGACTTTGGTAACACTACGTATGTACTACCACTGGAGGGGGCAAAACACCCCCCACCATTCCTATATCCACAAGAGAAGCGAGAAACCGCTTACTTATCTGGCGGTTTCTCATCCATGAACTCGTGGTGCCCCTCTGGGGGGAAATTAGATGGTATCTCAAACGCTTCTTAACCCGGGAGGACGCGCGGGGGTCATTTTATGATCCCAAGCCCTCGGAAAACTCAGATTCCTAGTAAACTAGCCACCTGTTTATTCCTTTCTCATCAGTAGCTGCGCTATTCACCATCAGCTGCCTTTTCTGAGTATTTAGAAAGTATTTTTGAAATTTTTCGTCCCCTAATACACGTTTGGTCAGTTACTGGGGTTATTGAATGACCCCGCGCGTCTTTCCGTTTTCCACAGACCAAATTAGTTCACGTAGCTGATACGGTCAGCTCGTTATTTTCGTTGCCGAATTGAACTATTTAACTCTTTGTCACAATGTCGACTCCATGAGAAAAAGAAATGGAGCGTATACGTAAACTTCTTGCTGGAGTTGAATCTGATGAAGATCCAAACTTTGACAATGAATGTAATGGACCTGAGGATGATTTAGAAGAGATATTTTCAGATCATGAAACATTCTGGAAACATGATACGGAATCGGAAGAGAATAGAGATTCTGGAAATGTAGTTGTGAATAATTTGCAATTGTTTTCTTCAAAAGAGGGCATTGAGTGGAGAAAAAAATAGGCAAAATATTCGTAATATAATATTGTATCGTGCTAACCTGGAACAAAAGACCAGCGAAAGTTGTAACAAGCCCTATAAAGAGTTGGGAGTTATTCATCAACGATAACGTGATACATTTAATTGTAGAGTGAACAAATATATTTATCGAGAAATGCGCACCACACTTTTCACGTGAAAGAGATGCGCGAAAAACGAACCTCTAGAAATCCGTGCTTTATTATGTTAGCTTTGCTACAAATACTGATTGCCAAAAAGTTCTTTTTGATCAACCTTTCTCGAATCATGGTTATTGTTAGACGAGATCTAACATTAATCAATCAGTAAAGCAAACCAGTTTGGGTTTATGCTAAATAGCTTCTATAAACGTCACATCGTTTACCAATATAAATACGGTTGGAATTGTGATAACGGAGGTTACAGTAATGTGTAGTAGTGTTATTAGAAATGACGAACTACTATTATCATCGCCCTTCTGCTGACCCCGGCTAATTTATTTCGTAAGTATGTTTAATCGAAGATTAAGATTAAATCGGTTGTATTTATATATACTTATATTTTTATTATCGAATAAAGATGTCTATTTTAACTATTATTAGTCGTCGTCAATTATCTTGTTATTGTCATGAATGCATCTAACTATAAATTAAGTAAACTAATTGGGTTACTCTGTTTTATTTGAAATATTACTGATTGCGTTTCTTTGAAAACCAACGGTAATACAAGATATTAGTGGGTAATAATGGAGTAGATTTGATTTGTGTTAAGCACTCTATTGTTAATGTATAAAAGTCAAAGGCGTTATTTTTTAAACTAAAAATATAATGATTTTAAGAGCGTAGGGTTGAATTTAAATTTGGGGTCATTCTATGACCCCCGCGAGTCTTAGCGTTCGCTAAGGAAGCGCGCGCTCTCTCGGGTTAATGCGGAAATTTTGAAGAGGGAACAAAAAATGTTTTCCCCACTTTTCAAATAATAATTAAATGATAATGTTTGCAAATTCGGTCCCATGGAGTATCAATTCTTGATTCCCCTTCTAGAACAATCAAAACACTCGACACACATCAGCAGACCGAATGAGAAGATCACATAAACAATCAGTTAAAAGGTTAGAGAAGAGAAAGATTAGTTCAATGAGTAAAATATTAATCGTTTATTTGTATATCAGATGTACGAATCCATAAGCAAGCGAAAAAATTATGCTGGTTCTGAGAAAATAAGTTTCTTTAATAAGGAGAAATTCTAAACTTTTCTTCACCCAAATCATATTAGAATGTAACTTTCTTCAGAATTTCGTTAGAAGGAAATCTGAAGTTTTGGTTTGTAATTTGTCATTTCTCTGTACCAGATCTAAATTCTTTCAGCAAATCCGAAAAAAAGAAATGTGTTCTAAAAGACGGGTAAAGTGGAAAGACTCATCAGTAATTAAAATGCAGCCTTATGTTCCATTAGGAACAAAATGAATCTTTTATGGTCTCAGAATAATGCTTAATGGCTTTTGCAGTAAACTATCTCTACATGCGTTTTTCTTTAAGTTGCGCAATTAAGCCTCTCAAGCATTTTGGAATGGATCATTTTCTTGAAGAATAAAGTTTTCTTAAAGACTTTGATATTATTTTTCCATGCAGTAAAAGTCACACAATGTTGTTTCGGTAGAAAAATAGGATAAAGAGAGTATGCTTTTATTTATCACGTGATCACAAAATTAAAACTAATTGCATATGACTGCTCCGAATAACAGACTAAATTCTGTTAAATTTTAAGTACGATATAGGCAAATGAATATCGATCTATGCATTTTAAGATACTTTTCAAAAATACATTTATATGAAAAATGGACAAACTCAAGAAAAGTAAACCTTTGAAGAAGATAAAAATGATGACATTCATGTTATCAACCAAGGATTTTCACCTTTTTAAAGTTTTTTGTTCAAAAGAAAAAAACAAGTCCATAGTAAAATGCTTTATGTTCACATGTTATCGAGGAATGCAAAATCAATACATGTGGAAATGTGTAGCATATCGCACTCATTTATAATAGGATTATACTTGTTTTTACTTTCGAAGTGTATATTTTATTTTACATCACACAAACACCACACAACACACTTTTTACAGTATTTACAGTGCACGGAATACCTTTTATCCTTTTTAATATTTAAATTGTAGGTTTCAATTGAGAGTTCCATTACCCACTTCATTTATGAACCACAGCTAACTCATTTCTGCCAAATACACGAGCGTCGCTTACCGGTTGGACGCATGCGCAATATCCCATTCCTCTTTGAAAGTGACACGCATGCGCCAACAATACTGATTGCACTACGTTTACGGTTTCGAAAACTTTTGTCAATGTTATGCAAATACAGCTTCAGATAAAGCAATGAATTTAAGTTCGCATTAGTGTTCCTTGCCGCTACTTTAATACATAAATTTATTGAATTAAAATCTGTATTTTTAATAACAATGATCTATTATTATTGCCTCAAAGGAAAGTCTTAATCTTTAAGCATTTCCTCTTTTACAATTCAAGACATGTTGAGAGTAATGGGTATTTAATTGAATTTCCAAGAAAAATAATAATAAAATAAAGCTCTTCTACCTGAATATTTATTTCTAATAAAATATCATTCAACTAAATACTTGAAAAATTAAGCAGCATTTTGTTTTCGATTCAGTTTTTAAATTAGGATGTTATAGTACTTTTTAAATGATTTTTCAGTATTTGAAGCTCTAGTGTGTTCCTTTTAAAATTCAAACATCTGTCAGCAACTTTATATTAATGAACTAACTACCAAGTAATTCAAAAATAATTAACTAAATTGCCATAATCAGAATGTAACAACATTTAAGCACATGATGTAGAATTTTTCTTCACTTTTAAGTCGTTCCAAGGTATGTTTATAAATTTGGAATCATATATTTCGAAATTTGTAATTTTATTTATTATTTAAGGCCTTTTACTTCTCTCTTCTCTCACAATTTACGTAATCTTTAAAGACAAATTCTGTTTCCAGTTAAAATATAGTAAAATAAAATTAATGATTCAGAACCACGAAGCAATAAGCCATTTTCGCGTCATTAATCTATCTTTAAACGAACCAATTTAACTAAGATGCATGTTTCTCTTCGTTTATTATGTGGTATTCTCTTTCACTCAGAAACTTGAGAGATGTTTAATATCGCATTGAGCTCACTACTTCGCTTATATAGTGTATGAAGAAGCTTATTTAACATGATAATTTTTTTATTGGCTTTCAAATCACTGACAGACTGGGATAATAGATTTTTTTCTTTGTAAGAAAATTAGAAGTTAAAAATCCCTCACATATTCGTGTTCATGAAATTAGTCTTTTTGCACTAAAAAAATAAGATTTACTTTGAGAAACACAGTTTTTGATAAGTTCTGTACTTTTTTCAGTTAATTTTTGCTTATTTCCACCAATAATGGAAAGAATAAATTCATTAAACTTCGTTGGGATTATCGTTCATAATTTTTTTCCTAAATCGAAGGATGAAAAACATTACTTTAGATATTTCGACAATTAATCAGACTCCTTTATTAACATTTAAATATTTTTAGAATGCTAGAAGATACGTAATTACTTATTCCGAGCATTTAGACATTTTTTTCTGAGAGGTAAAGGACGAATATTTTAAAGATGTAAATTTAAAAGCGTTTCAGGAATATTTTTTAAATATTTTGTAAGATATAATATAACACTTTTGTATGATATTATATGGTATTTTATTATATGATGATTTTATATGATATTTTATTATATGATGATTTTATATGATATTTTATTATATGCTGATTTTATATTATATTTTATTATATGATGATTTTATATGATATTTTATTATATTAAAATTCAGAAAGAGACATGAAATAAAACTTTCTTTTGAAGCACCAATAAATAGCAAGAAATAAACTCAGCAATTTTCACAGTCCAGGGAAGAAGCTTTGTGAAAAAATGTTCTTTTAAGAACTTCTTCACTCTTTTCAGTTAAAAGTTGCAGTAAAATTTAGAGGACTTAAAAAACTTTTCAAAAGAGATGAGAAATTTCTCAAAAGAATATTTGTCTTAGAAATGGATATTGCAAAGATATGTGGACATCAGAAACGCGTTGCCCCTATAAATGTAAGAAACTTGGTATAAATTTTAGATGGTATTAAATTTGAACATAGAAGTATTTCGATGGGAAAACTACTTCAGGAATTATTTATATTTTACTGATTTCAACTTGAAAAGCTTCCCTGACATTTAATCACAACATTGGATTTCTAGTATTGTGTTTCTCTTCTTTCTTTCCTCTTCCTTTTTAATTCACTGCGTAAATCTTTTAATGACTTATAAATGATTTAATATTGATTAATGATTTGATTGAAGTCAATATTGATTAATGATTTGATTAAAGTCAATATTGATTAATG
>BGPR01002016.1:178707-194869 GCA_013235015.1 Araneus ventricosus
AAGTCAATATTGATTAATGATTTGATTAAAGTCAATATTGATTAATGATTTGATTAAAGTCAATATTGATTAATGATTTGATTAAAGTCAATATTGATTAATGATACTCTAGTTTGAAGAAATTAGTTCCTGATGAGGGCTGGTTGACCTCCGTTCCGCAAATGCAAGTGACGATAAGCGAAGGTCATTGTAACAGATGGCAGCCAATGCTTTCATTGTAAATAATTTTGATTATCTTGATTAATGTACTTTCTATACATACGATGTACTACATAGTATACAGGGTAAATTAATTTCAACCTATTAAGTCAATAGCATAATTCAGTTCAAATTCGCACACGGTCATCTCCAAATTGTCCAGTCCAAGCCACTACTGTTCGAAAAGTGACGCCTCCCTTCAATCAACTGACGCGGGACTTGTGCCAATGTTTTTTCTTCTCCCCGCTGCGGGGAAGGACAGTTTCAAAATGGAGACCAGAGGGATCAAGCCGATTCTGCTACCGTGGAAACCAATATCATTCAAAGAAAGCTAAAAAAACTAAGATAAACTCCGAGGAAATCGAATAAAACAAAAAAGGAATCCATTCTAGTCCATTTTATCAAGGGCTAAGGACTTTATACGAAATGGATTCAAAATATTTGGGAAATGTTTCTCTAAGAAGCTTGCATTACGCCAAAAATAGCTTCTCTTGGAGCGAAATTTCCCAACAAAAAACAAAGGAGATCTGTACATCTAAAAAGCAAAAAGCATCATTTTAAAAGAAAAAGGAAAACCAAACACAAACATAGAAACGCTAATAAGATTGATTTAAAACTATTAGCCATTTGGCTGTTAATAAAAACAGTCATCATAAAAATAAACTTACCCCATGCCCAGAATACAGAAAAAAATGTCCTCACGCTATCGCAATCCCACCCTATTATTTTTTAAATTTATTATATTTTTTCTAGCTGATTGTTTTTAAGCTCTGATATTCTGGGTTTTGGTTGCAACTCTGAGGTTGGCTCTAGTGGGTGGCGAAAGAACTTTGCAGTCTTCACATCACACCATATTCGGCCAATCGAGCACGGTGTTTCACTTGTGGTAAATTTGGAGAATTCTAGGTTCCTAAGCTTCTACACTCGGTTCTCCACATGTTTCTTTCTAGGTTCCAGCCTATTCAGATATTGCAAGAAGGTGATAGCCAACTACGATTAAATTTTGCTAATGAATTCTTCTTCTGGTGTGATGGTGATAGCTGCTGGCAATAGTTTTGGGTGCATTTCTCGTTAGATCGCATACTTTAAAATGCCTACACCCAAAATTTCATACTGTTGGACGGTGTGATGTATTTCAGTATAATATGAAGAATTTTGGAGCCTTCTTCATCAAAAATAATACATTTATTGGACGTTTTCCACAGCACAAAACATGTAAAACAAGCACATACACTTACATCACAAAACATGACATCACAGACTTCTCACATCGAATTCCATCTTCAATCTAATTATTCTGTTTCGTTGCTAGGCAACGTTAGCAGAAAAACAATATCGTTGCCAAAACTATTTTTATTACCTTTAGAAAAGAATTAATGCCAAACGATATTTTTATTTAATTTCTTTTTCAGCCAAACGATATTTTAAAATTAATTTCTTTTATGACCAAACGATTTTTTTAATCTCATTAATTTCTTTCTTTAAATATTTTAATAATTCTACAAATACATATTTTTTCATTCGTTAGAAATATCACAACGGTTTCAATTTTGGGGCTCATATTTCGGCACATTTTTATCTATAATCACTGTGAGCTATTAAAAATACATGTGTACCCAAAGTCTCAATCGCATTAGGTCGGTAAACTGTTACTTTTAAAAATAGTGGTGTATTTGCAACACGCCTATAAGGAAAATGTTTTTTAATCAGTAAGAGAAAAGTTTTCAACGAGGAAGAGATTGCTATGATATAATTAAATTTGAAGCTACATTACTCGTAAAAACTATTTTTCCAAGTATTTTCCATTAAAATGTGATTTGCCTCTGAATATTAATTTGTGCGATGAAGTAAATCGTTAAGACGAGACCATTTATTAAGATATCTGAAATGAAAAATTCATTTGCCGAATATTTTTAAATTTTTGCTATTTTTGCATAATTCTTAAATTTCCTAATTCTGCTTTATGAAATATCAAAGCAAATGACTATACTTTACTGCAATTTACTCTGATATCTACAATATAAAATAATACTATATTATTCTAAAAAATAACAAAAATTAATATAAAACAATAAGATCTCCTAAAATACTCCGATCTTGTCATTAGCATTTGAGCAAGCAAATATTATCCTAGTTAAATGCAATTGCAAGTCATTCTGTTTAATTTATTTTGAAAGCATTTATAACAAATTATGCAGAAAGTACAATAGTGTAACAGAGAAATTTTATGAAGATGAAATATTTTAATATTAATTTTAAGATGAAGATAAGAGCTTAATAAATCTCTTAATAAATTCAGCTATGATATGAAACTATCATTTTAATGAGGTTTCCCTTTTTCTTTCTTTAGACTTTTACCTAATGGATTTTTAGTTTTGAGCTATTTTTTTTCCTTTTAACCTCTGAATAAACTTCTTTGATTTGCTTTCGCTAATTAATTTCTTTATTAAACAAAATTAGTTCAAATGAGTAAATGGAAAAAGGGCTGAATAAATTTAAATTCTGATACCATACTATACAAGAAAAGCTTCCATTAAATCTTAAATGAATTTCTTTTGAAAAGAAAGTTAGTTAGTCAGTCAGTCTCCACTCCCATACTTAATGCATGTATCATAGCCAATTAAAGTAAGGTGAGTATTTTATTTTGTTTTTATAAAATAATGGCAGACTTTTCTGTGGGATAAAACGGTTGTGGGAGAGGAAGGGGAGGAGGGGAGTGTTGTCTAAAGTAAAATCATTCTGGTCATCTCTGAATGATACGATTAATTAGTTTGGTTTGTTTTGAATTTTTATGGAGAAATTGCCATGGATTTTACTATACTGCTCAAACAAAAGGTAAAATTCATAGCAATGTAAAAAGATAGTAACACTTAAAGGGTAAAATGTATTCTAAAATATTAACATAATTTAAATGATTAAAACTTATTAGACCTTAAAAATGCAAACAGATTAACATGAGGCGTTTTCCCTAGTAAAGATGACATTGAAATTTAAGGCGTTTGAAAATATTGTAAACGTTGAGCATTGAAATTTTTGCATTCTGACAGGATATGGTGGACAGACATTAGTTTGCATTCGGTAGGTATAATAGGATTGGTTGAAAGTATTTAATGCAGTTAGAACTAATTATCAAGTCAAATTCGCTACTTTTTAGCTCTATTAATGGAATTTAATTACATTTTGTGGGAGAGTTTCCGTCACATGCTTATTTATGCTTAATTTAAAAATTTCATATCAAGCTTCATTTATGTCACTTTAATTTAATAGGAAATAAAAAAGTTTTTTTTGGCATAAACATCCTTAAATATTGGTAGTTTTTTCCTTTAAGATAAGTTTAATGTTAAGGTATCCGACTCGTTTAAAATCGTCGTTTTCCATGAAATTATCAAAGCACTTTTTATGACTTAATTTTGTAGCCTGTTTAACCAGCTTTCTGAAACTGTCTCACTTTCTACTCTACGTGAATTAAAAATGGAGTTACAGCTGTTTTATTACCGAACTGTAAGCATCATTTTATGCTGCATGAAAACTTTAAATGTGTTTTCTGAGAAATGATACTTTTGAGGAAAACTGTCGACCGTAACAATGATTTCTCAAAAAGTTATTCAAATATAGATATGAAATTTTCTAAGATAGTTTTCTGTAATATTCTTGATGTTTTCCTCTAAAAACTGATGTCAATTTTAAAATCAAGTATTGTTTTTAAGTGCTTAAATATAAACGAAAAGCACTTTTTACGAAAAATTGCCAGTTTAGTAACTATGTTCAGCTATATCTCAAAAATATTTTGAAGTACAACAAATATTTTAGAGCATAACACAGATAACTGTCATAAAAACTTACTCCTACAAGGATTTATGTATATTTAGAATATGTTTTGTCTATGGCTGTTAGTGTAAGGCAAATATTTTAGTCATTTTTCTTCAAATTTCTCAGTTTTGTTTTAAAAAATATTATTTTGAAAGCTTAATTTTACAATATTTTCAGTTTTAAAATTTTTGCAGCTGAAAAATAGCATTAAAAACTGTATATAAGTTATTTTTCAAAAATATGTCTCCGAAGCATAGTCGGATACCTTAAGTTGATGTATATTTAACATTTTCTTTATTGAATGTATGATAATCATTGAGGTAAAATGTTTGCTGAAAACACATTGCATCACGCTTTATTTACATTGTAATGCTGTTTCCATAAATAGTATTAGGTTTCATACCCAACATTGTTTTTAAAGAAAAAACAAGGAAAAAGGAATTCTGAAATTCAGCTAGGTATCACTATCGCTGTAATACATGCATATCAAAAATTAACATGTGAAAATATTATTTCATATTTTTTTTATTTCTGAGTCCTTTCCATGCATATAATGTTTTAATTTTATTTTATACATAGAATGATGAAGTAAAGAAAAATGAAAGTTTAAGTTATTCATCATCTGTAATGCTCAAATGCATTTCTGAGTTTAAACTCTACGCTAAAAATCCATCAATTGTATCATGGTAAAAGTGTTTCAGATTTGACATATGACCTGAAATATCCTCAGATATTGTTATTTCTTATTGTTATTTTTAAACTTTATGTCGTGTTTGGAAAGAAAAGTTAAAATATCAATGCATATTTAGCTCTAGAATTTCAGAATTATGGCTGACGTTGCATAGTAGATATTTTTATACAAATATACTAAATAAAATAATTCTTTTATTCAGCATACTTAAATTCAGCTGAAATGCTGTTGGAAGTGAAAAGATCCGCATCATTTTAATGCTGCTCCATATTTTGCATGAGGAATAAGGAAGATATTTGGTGCTGACAAAATGGGTCAAGGTTTTAGATGATATTGGCAGTTACGTCATGTGACATAACGCAATTGGCACGTTCATATACACAGTAAATGCAACAGATGCAAGGCTACTAAAATTAAATGTATATTACATTTCGAAATTTAAAAATACCTTTTTAGTGAACCATGGATATAATATTATGCATAAGAGGTTCGAATAAAATAATACACAAGCACTATTCTTGACGAAAGAGATGGTCCTCAAAGGCAGCTAGTTATCAATGATAAAAATCAGCAACTTGGATATGCATCAACGCTACTTGCCAATTTTGAAACCTGTCCCATTTAATCTTCTTGCTGTAAATTCATTTTTAGAATATCTGATTTTCTGTTACATCCCTTGTCATATTAGAATCAGGCTCGGACTTAGACGACTAATACTAGAATTCCATTATGAGGTCTATCTAAATTATTTTTAGTATATTTTAGAAAATAGAGGTTGAATCTAGTAAATAATTCAAACAAACAGTAATATGATCCAGGAAACGCTCTTCTAAGTATAACGCTCGAAATTTTATTCTTATCTCAGTAAAAATCTCTCAGGCCACTGAACTTCAAAACGGAACTAAAATTGGTCGGGTTAAGTTACGAAATATTACGCAAGTTTATCATGGTTAAATTATTCTGAAATATTTATTCTAACCAAAATAGACAGACAGAAATCAATCAGATCCCTCAATTTTAAGACCATGCCAAAAATTGGTCTGCTCATGTTACAGATCACTGCGTCTGAATTACAAGAATGATGGGAGTTTGTCTTTGAAGTCACTGTCACGAACATAAACAATGACTATCGAGGGTGACAGGTGATACTTTTCGAAGAGAGATTAACCGCACATTAATTCTACCGAAAAGCTGTACGATTGAAAAAAGGCTAAGGAAGCAATTTTTCATTATGACTAACTAGAAAATGTCACTGACTTGAAATTGTCACTGGACAGGAAAAAGGATAAACTGTTTTTGACAAATAATTAATAATTTATGTCTAAGTTATTTCTGGAGAGTTTTAGTTTGATATTAACAAAATGAAAACCGCATTTTCTTTCTGGAAGGTAACTTACGCCTGTTTCTTTTTTTACAGTTGTAAAAATAACGGTAACGCAATAAGAAAGCTGATTTCTCGAAACTGAAGAAAATTCACTTCCTTGAAAGGGTAGGAAATTTCATAGAATGATTACTCATTTCTTGACTTTATTTCCATAAAGACATGGAATGTGAAAATGAAATTTTTCTAAAAGTCCATTAAACAATGAATGTGTATATACAGGATATCAATAATTAAATCTCCGTATTAAGAGATGTTTACAGCCATGCCATTCATCGGGAAAATGGGAAACTTTGTGGATGATTTAATAAAGCGATGGAAAAAATATTCAGCGAATAAAAAATGGTTCCAAATTTCAACACCAGAAAGCGTATTACCTTGAAAACATGTGCTACTAAACCTGTAGACGGAATTCTTTTTGACGTGATGGATGGGAACCTAAAAACATTAATGGATAACTTTATGCGGTCACTGCAGGCGTAGAAGTTTGAAGCTCTGTACTCCTGTTTTTAAAGCAACAACCTCCTTTGCAGAATCTGGTTTTCTTCCTCCGCCAGGAAGAACAGACAAAGATGCAGTGTCGCAAAATTGCATTAAACTTTTTTGCATTTCTTTAGCAATGACTGGACCTGTACGAAATCCGAAATTTCCATATAGCAGCTGGTGTGGACTCAAAGTTTTAATAAAAAACAGTTTAACTAATAAAGCACGATCTCTGACTGCCATATTTGAAAGTTCATTGTGAGTGAGGAGTACACTAGGAACAAGTTCTCCTAGAACATTTGTTGGTTTTTATAACAACTACTGCATCACATACTACATATATACGGGCTTTCATTGGATTACGCCCTCTAGTGACCATATTGGGAGCTATATTTTACTGGGTGAATGTTTATTTCCATCACTTTATTAAGTCATCCACAGAACTTCACATTTTTTTATGACTAGATATACGTATAGGCACCTCTGAATAAGGGTTATTGGGACACAGTGTCTTTATCTTTCCTGAATAATAAAATGTTGTTTTTTTCCATTACTTTATTAAGTCATCCACAAAACTTCACATTTTTTTATGAATTGTTGTACGTATAGGCACTTCTGAATAAGGGTTATTGTGACACAGTGTCTTTATCTTTCCTGAATAATTCTTTAGATATTTACAAAACCCTTTTGGTAATAATCTGTGGTTAAAAATTTTCGATTTTTAGACATCACTTACGGTTTGCAAAAATGCCACTGAAAATAATATTATATTTTAATATTACTTCCATAATAGAATTGTTGAGAGCTATGAATAGGATGAAGAGAACAGCAGTTTACCCTTAAAAAATATCCGCAGAAAACTAGATTAGTTTAATGTGAAGTTAATTTAAAATATGAATTATGCAATATCCAATGCTTCAAACAATTATAAGTCCAAATTCTTCTCACACTCGATGAACTTTACTATAAACTACTGTTCTACATGGATCCACAACAATCGTTAATAGCATATGCTGTTTCGAGAGCATTTCCATAAAGGGATTATTTTGCAATAATTTACTTGAACAACGAACCTACTTTATAGAAAGCAGTTCTGTTAAATTTACGATTTTGTTCCAAATCGTAAAGAAAAATATAATGGAAAATTATTCAAAGCAGTCTTGTAAAAGTATTAATAACAGAACAAAGGAAAGCCTTTCCAGTGGAAGTTGTCATTATTATCATAGGTGGATTTGTTTATTGTATAACTCAGTATAATTTCGAGTATATTTCAGGAACCCATTAGTTAAAAAGATAGCAATAATAGATATAAGATAAGATTGAGAGGAACATCAATTTTACTTTATAAATATAAAAATGAAATATATTTTATATTGTTATATTCTTATGAACTTTATATGCTTAAATGATTTTTTCTGTTTTTTTTTCCTCAAAATTTAACTCTATTGTCTCTGACATTTCTGCTAATAACTTTTAACTGATTGCACACTTTTGTCACTATCTGAAAAAGTAACTACTGCATACGAAATAATTGATTCTTCATTGTTTATGATAAAAAAGAGCAATTGGTGATTCATTTTATTAAAGACCTACTTGAGTCATCACATAGCAAAGAATAGATTTTGAAAAAGGCGCAGATGAAATCTTGTTGTCTATTTTGAAAATATGAATCATTTTAATGAAATTAGCATTTCAAAATGTTAAAATTTAACTCTATTGTCTCTGACATTTCTGCTAATAACTTTTTACTGATTGCACACTTTTGTCACTATCTGAAAAAGTAACTACTGCATACGAAATAATTGATTCTTCATTGTTTATGATAAAAAAGAGCAATTGGTGATTCATTTTATTAAAGACCTACTTGAGTCATCACATAGCAAAGAATAGATTTTGAAAAAGGCGCAGATGAAATCTTGTTGTCTATTTTGAAAATACGAATCATTTTAATGAAATTAGCATTTCAAAATGTTAAAATTTGATTAGTCGAGATTTCTTCACTGATATTCTGCAGAGCCTCTTAATTATCTATTATCAACAAAATGTCAAAAATTAATGAAATATTTTTTTGTCTTAATGTAATAATTAAAAATATTATTCTATCCAATTTTTATTTTGTAGTTTAATTTAAATCATTACAATTATATGAAATAATGAATATATTTTCCCATAGTACTTATTTATAAAATAGCATGATTGCGAAATGTAAAATACATTCATGCTTTTAATGCCCTTCATTAATTAAACCATTATTGGGTGACGCATAAGAAATATTTTTTCATTAACGAGATATTTCACTTCGGTTATAGGTATTACAAACAATTTGATTTCGGCGTTTTATGTCTGAAATGCAATGTTACGCTTTTGAACTTTTTCAGAATCATCTGGAAAGAAAATGTTGAAAAGTTTGTCATATTTAATGGGATTTGGAACCCTTATTCCGAAAAAGTTAAATTGGCCACTTCGATGCCCCTTTTCTCAAAATCTGTTATAGATTCATGTTTGAAATTTTTTATACGAGTAAAGTACATCTTTATCATTATGCTGAAATGTTTTCTTATTTTAAAATTCAAAAATTTATTTTTTATAATTTTTTTGTATCAAAATAAACCTGTTAAATTGGACATTTCATCTTTTCTCAAAATCTGTTATAGATTCATGTTTGAAATTTTTTATACAAGTAAAGTACACCTTTTTCATTATACAGAGATGAGATTCTGGTAAATTTTAAATTTTTTTTATGAATTTACAAAACATTTAATTAGACATAATGAAATTTTACCCTATTTTAACACAAAAAAATTTGTAAAAAATAATTTTTTATATAAAAATATAAAATTATAGAAAATAATTATATATTAAAAAATAAATATAAAATATTTATTTTCTATTTATATAAAAAATTTCAAACATGAATCTATAGCAGAGTTTTAGAAAAGGTACATCAATATGGCCAATTTAACATTTTTTTTGACACAAAAAAATTTGTAAAAAATAAATTTTTGAATTTAAAAAAAACAACCTCATTTTAGTGTAATGAGAAAGATGTACTTTACTTGTATACAAAATTGCAAACATTAATCTATAACAGATTTTGAGAAAATGTGCATCGAAGTGGCCAAATTAACATTTTCGGAATAAGGGTTCCAACTCCCCTTTACTTAGTCAGTGTTTTTCAGTCTTTTAGTAATTGAGACTCTATATTCCACTTCAGTTTTAATCGCCCCTCTCAACACAAAATGGAACTTCAGATTTATGTATATTGTATATATTGATCTATTTTTTTAAAGATGAATATATATAGGAATATAATTTTTATGAGAATAAATATTATTACATAGTTAGAAATTATGTATTTTTTACTTTGATGGATGAAGAAATATCAAATAAGGAATGATTTCTCCTCAAATCTTCATCTTTTTCTTACAGAAGTAAATGGCATCTTACCTGCAAAAGAAATGTTTAATTAACATCAGATTATATTAGCATGGGTTTTAATGAGACAAATATGATTTGCATAAATTCAAATCGCGCTTTATTTATTGTTTGATAATTTTTTATTTTTTTCGCTATGGATCAATATTCTATTTTTATGCTGTTTGGATCTTTAATCTGTGAAAAATTTGAAAAATCGTCCATTTTCAAACTCAGAAAAAAGCAACTAAAATCATAACATTCTTTTGCTTACTTTTTCTTCTGAAAACAGTCAATCAAAAAGTGTTTAGAAAAAAAATCTTTTTTTTTTAAATCTTTTCCGAATGGGCAGCACGTATGTCGAATTAGTTATGTTTTCCTCTCGTTATAGATTGGTACAGAGATTATACCGAAGCCAATAAGATTCACCTCCCAACAAAGAAATATATCTGCCCTACAATCACCCTGTAGAAAATATGAGATATAGTAAGAAAAAGAAAGCAAGGATAGCCAATCCCAAGAGTGATCGAATTGAACAAAACAAAACAGAAACTACCTTTTAGTGACTTAAAAAGGCGGAAAACATTTTTCTGCTGTTCTACAAGAATCTCCCTCATAAAAAATTTTATTATTCTTTCAGAAATCTGTTGAATACTCTGAGAAATGGCCGGGTTGGAAAGAAATAATTGAGTAATAAATTATTTGGTGTAAAATGAACAATCCATGCAATCCAACACAAACATGTCTTAATCCAAAACAAACATGTCGTAATCCAACACAAACATGTCGTAATCCAACACAAACATGTCGCAACCCAACACAAACATGTTGACAATTTTCGTATTATTTATCATTCCTTTGCTAACCGTTGATAATTCAAGTAGGTTTTAGAACTGCTAAAATTATGATAGATTTGCAATGAATATATTTCGAAACTCCCATTTAGCAAATAAGTATTTAAAAGAAATTCTCAATGTTTTTCTCAAACAAGGAATTAATTCCTACATGATTTCCCTTATTGCATACTACTGTGACGTATTCCCTCCTCCGACAGCTGGCAGATTTAAGACTAGGTGTGTGAGTTCCCAGGTCACTGGTCACTTTGAGATTCATCTGAACAATGGACACCTGCCCTTACCTTTCATGCTGACGGTTTCTTCAAGCACCTGGAATCCTCACCCCTCTATTGACGGGCTACTGCCTTTTATTACAGAACTTTGGTGCGCGGTGCAGAACTTTAATCTACCTATTGCACGGAACCAGGCAACATTTCTGAACAGGTGGTTTTTGTGCAGACAAGTGTGTTCCCGTGAGAGCGCAAAGGGGTTTTTCTTCTCTGTTGCGATATAAGGTCGGGACAGAACAACTATAGGGGAGATGATATCCCGACAGCCAAACTGGTGGTCGTAATCCAAGGAGGTCCAATTTGAACAATATAGCGAAGCTCGCTGATTCTCTTACCAGTGAAAGGACACCCGCCTTGGTGCTTACTTTATTATATTATTATTAACCTAGAAATTTGATATTTGTTTATAACTCTATATTTACTCCAGAAGAATCATAAATAAATTGTTACGTTTAACTTAGCTGTGAATGTTCTTTTAAGCATAACTGCAATACGTTACACTATGTATTTTGAATATGACATTATCTGGTAATCTTAAATGCTTTTCTCATGAGACTGCAGCACTCCCTAACCCCCCCCCCCCGAGAAAAAAGGCTATTTAATCTCCATGCTTCGGACGAAATTGATGAAAAGAAAGCGAATCAAAAATTAAAAGGTTTGTAATTAAATATGTACGCAACAAAAAAACAGGAATAATTTAGTTATGATTAAATAAAGTTAACTACCTCGTCGTGAATGTTTATATATAAATATATATTCAGATTTAACCACCATTCCAAATTTAATTACTTGTAAAGAAAACTTATGTAAAAATTTACTGACATGCAATGTCAGTATGAAAAAAGAAATTTTGTAATTCTTTCTACTTTTACATATTTACAATATTTATTAATCAATGGAACTCATTTCAAAAAATATTCTGGCAATTTCCAATTGTTTTGTTTTGCTTTCGGAAATTCATCTTAAGTTGAAGAAATAATCATCAACAATTGATTCGATGGATAGAGGGCGGCACATGTCATCATCGAAAGTTTCTTGGAAAATTGGGAAAAGTTAGGAGACCACATGAACAGTTCAATTATCCTTAGTATCGAAGAATTTCACTGCTGTTAAAGAAGGAAAAGACATTTGAAAAGCTCTCAGATGGTGAGGTGAAATGAGATCTTCTGAGTACGATGCTCCTAACTTTTTAAATTTTAGTTGGCTGGATTTTCTTATTTTGTAAAGTTGAAATGACGGTGCGTGTCCAATGAATATATAATGTTTTTCTTCAAGAAAGAAGATTGTGGGAAGATGCGAAATAAGAAAACTTTTCGAACTTTCCTTTTCCTCACATGAAAGTTTTAGCAGATTTTATTCTTAGTGAATGCCATTTTTATAAATACTTTCTCTTGTTACTTCCTGAGAATTATTTATATGAAAATTATACTTCCATTACTTCGTTTTAAAGATTAATAAGTTTAGTTAATAATTCTTTAATTATAAAAATAATTAAGAAATTCTTCATAAAATTTGTTATTTTTAAAATCAATTATTACGTATAAATCGTATTAAAACGCATCTTTTTCTGAAGCATATCTGATAGGTAGCAGCAATTAAAATTGTTATTGAGTTATTACTTGCCACTGATATTTGGATTTATAAAGTGTGGAAATAAACAGATACTTGTTTCCTTCTTTTATGACAACTATCATTATCTTAATTTAAGATATTTTTTTATAATATTGGTGATAGTTAAAGCTGGAACTAACTACTGATCGAAGCAATTTCTTTTTAAATAAGCAATACATTTCTGTGAGGTATATTATAATTGATAAATAAATTCCGCTGTATAAAATTTAGTATTTTCTTAGAAAATTGTCACAATTCGAATAAAATTAATGAAGTGTGTAGTAATAGTTGTCACAGAAAAAGTAAACATGTATCTTTATATTTCCACTCTTTATAAATCTAAATATCAGTGGCAAGGAAACTCAATAACAATTTTGATTGTTGTTACCTATCAATAATGCTTCAGTAAAGATGGATTTTAGCATGATTATACATAATAATTGGTTTTAAAAATAACAAATTTTAATAAAGTGAATTCAGTAAGTAGATTATGCAGAATTTATTCAATAACTGAGATTTATTATCGGAAATGAAAATTAAAAATGTTAGATTCATTTTTGAAAATGTTAAATTTGTTCATAAAGAAGAACAATGTTATACTTAATTAAAAAGTGGAAGTTATACACAGAATTAAATCTAATTTCTCCAATGGATACTAACTTCAGATCTTGATATTTTGAGACAAAAAGTAAAGATTTTAGTTAAGAAACTCAGATCTAACATATATTGCTTGATAGTCACCATATATAAGGAAAATTTTTAATTTGATAGTTTATTTTTTTAATCGGAAATTCATTTCTAAGAAAAATAATTTATTTTTAAATAAAAAAGAATACTCGGTATCCAAATTACTTCAAATAGTAAGCAAAAACAAAATTATATGAGTTGAACTATATCTGATAATCCATGTTGTTTTTCAACAAAAATGTACAAATTTTTATATATATTTATGAAACGTTTTATTTTTCAAATATATATTTATTGAATTTTTGCGCAATATTTCAGCAATTAAATAGATTTCAGAATTTCTATTTTTTTGTACTCCTCCTTTGCCATCGTTTGACGTCAATATTTCAAACATTTTGACACTATGCAAAATATTGAGTAGCATAAACGTATTTAAAAATATTTTATAATATTATTCTACTGTAGAACAACATTAGATGTCTATTCTAATTGGGGTCCAATAGCGAATTTCGAAATCATTGATAGACATACACTTCCAGTTGGGAAAATGTTCTAAATGACGTAAAAATTATATTTAGTCCTGTTATAGGTAATAAATGATCTTCTGGAAAAATTAAAAGTCTAACTTTCATATGGTTCCTTAGTTTAAGTATTTAGTTAAGTATTTTTGAAGCATTCACATCATTCCTATTAAAGTCTGAAGGTAAAGAAACTTATGTATCTATGTCCGGCTATCTTCTCGCGAACCACTAAATGCTGAAACGAGCCGAAAGTACCAAAAGATAGGAATAATCCAAGGAATCCATTTTGACCATTGGAATTCCGAAATTATAATTAGTTAAAAATATATTAATTAAAAAAGTCAAAATGAATGAATTGACGTTCTGCCATCTATTGGCAGCATGGTGAATTCATTTACATTGGATTCTTTTTCCCTATTATTAGTTTTCTCATCCGGTGTTGCATTTTTTAATTTATTTAACGGAAGTTGGTATTTCTTTTTGAGCGAGCTTATGTGTTTGGATTTATTAACAATGGAAAAAATCGTTTTCATGCTTTTTTTCTTTCTTTTTCGTATTAAAGTGTAAGTGTTTAACTTCGTAACGTTTGTAAGGGAAAGTAAGTGACAATATTTGTTGATTGTAGAGAAAAACGGAGGCAGGACATAAGAAAATATATGGATCCCAAGGTCTCACATGACCTCACTTCACTCCGCCCTGGAATATCCTATTATTTGTGATAGCCCGTGCAACGCCGGGCTACACAGCTAGTTTTAAATAAAGAACGTTTAACTCATTTCCGATAAAAACTGATCTAGTGATGAAGCTTTGAATTTCATTATTTCTGGCCAATGAACAGTGACCTCGAAGGAACGCCTTGTGTTGATTGGCCGATCTTCCTCACGGCAGCTTTTGAAACGGTTTAAAATTGTCTAAGATAGTTATATTCAGTGCTTCAGAAATCGGTCAGTTTTAGCCAAAGAATAGTAGAGCTTTTTTTGTTTAAAATGTTACTGCCTCAAGAATATTATACTAACTATGTCTAATAGGACCGTGAAATTGTATAAAACTTCTGACTTCATAATTTTTTCAGATGCACAGTTAATGTTCAAGCAACATAAAATATAATTCTGTACGTCATTTAGAGCATTTGTTTTAACTAGAAGCAAAGATCTATCTCTAACAGTTTAGAGATTATATATTGGGCCACGAAACGATAGGACATCTTGTATATTTTAAAGTTTAATAATTAAATATTTTGTATGGATTTTGTAAAATATTCTGACAGTGAGATACTTCTGAATGAATTCACTTATTAAAAATTGTTTCTTCAATTTATTTGCTCTTCTCTGCTACGAAATGAAAATCCTTCAGATTCCAGTTCAGAGGAAATTTTAACTTTTCCATCTCAATTACTTCATAATCTTAAAAATTAATTAAAATTTAAGAAAGTGTAAGCCAAGTTTCTCTTTTTGATAACAGTCGAATCTTTTGTTTTGGTAAATGTTAAGTAACATAGAAGAAGGCTCAAAGGAGTTCTATAAAATACTATATATCTCTTCATTTGAAGTTCACAATGGAGCACTGCTTTTGCTTCCGGTATTTTTCTGTCATTAAGAAAAGACATCGAAGTTTCAGCGAACTCCCCATGGATTAGAGCAAGTACAAAAACACAAAAGCTTTTCCTATCTCATTAAAACTTTTATTGTTCACTGTTTGAAGGCCTATCTTTAAAATCTATCTTTTTTGTCTGTATATCTTCTGAGACTTAGAGTTTAGGTGAACAATAAAGTTAATAAACTTACTGTTTCATTTACTAAGATCTTTATTGAATTTTCAACTAAATTGCATAGTAACTTGATATTAGGAGAATATTTAGCTGGATATGTTTCAAAGAATATTTGAAGTAAATATGAAATTCAAATTGTTGTATTAGATGTGACAGTGTTATTTCAGATTACTTAAAATTCAATTTGCTTGGAATTCTAGTAATCCAACAGATTCCAATGAATATTATCATTAGTTTACAGAGAAGACATATTTTAAATTCTTAAAGAAAGAATGAGACTTGAAACATCACCAATTTTTCAAAAGAAATATTTCACATTGTTATATAATTTAAATCCTCTGGAATATGATTGATATTTTATTTTATAGAAAGATAACCATATTAATATTCTTCTTAAGCTTCAAGTTTATGTACCACAAATATATCTTGAAAAACAAGACTCGTCCTCACAATATCCAATATGAGTATAGCA
>BGPR01002017.1:16194-30239 GCA_013235015.1 Araneus ventricosus
AAATAAAGATTATTGCAAACTTAATTCAAGACAAATTAACAACTAGAAACAGGACTTGCAAAGGAATTGAAATACGTGTTTGCAGGAGTCAAGAAAGTAGAGACCTACAATCCTAAAGAGACAGATTTTAATGGGGGGGGGGGCGACATTTGAAATCGTCGAAAAAAACTAGTAGGTTTATAACCGTCCAAAAAAACTAGTGGTTCTGTAGTGAGTAAAAAAATTGCGGATTTGTAATGGTTAAAAAAACGTAAGTTTGTAATCGCGGGGGAAAAGAACTGAGTTTGTAATCATCGGAAAGAGGCTGCGAATATGTGATCGTCGAAAAACACCTGCGAGTCTGCAAAAAACGTGTCGAAAAAAACAGCTATGAGAATGTAACCATCGAAAAACATCTGAGAATTTGTAATCGTCGGAAAAATGTCTCCGAGTCTGAAGTCATCGAAAATATCCTGCGAGTTTGTAATCGTCGAAAAAATCTGTGGGTTTGAAAACATCATATTTATTAGCTGGGAATGACTGTAATTCTCGAATAACTAGTAGGTATGAAATCATTAAAAATCCTGAGTCATTAATAATCATAAAAAAAACCCGACATCAGTGTGATTGTGGGCAGGAAATAGTTCTAGAACGATACGGCCATGTCAGTGTCAATCACCACAACCTCATATTCCTGAAATGCTTAGAAACACGATAACCAAACGAAATACTTCTCAACTAACCGTGATACAAACGTTCCATCTTTCAAATCAGCCATCACCATTAATTCCTACAATTACAGCACCCATCAGAACTATCCGAGAAGACACGGCGGCGCGAAATCTCATTAGATTTCTCAGTCGAGATTCTAACCAAATAAGCCTTCTCAGAAAGAAACGAAGATTTGAAGTCGTGGGATTAATGTCAGTCCATTTATCGGCCAAAGTGAAAATTAAAGCAATTAAAAGGCTCCATTCGGCTGGAGCGAGCGTCACGAGGCGCGATATTGTAATTAAGTCGCCGTCTTATTCTCTCGGAATCCAATTTCGGTCCCGACTTTCAGTTGACCAGAAAGAAACGGGGGACAATGGAAAGTGTCACCTGGAGTTAAGAGAAAGAGAACTTTATCTCTAGCTTACTTTTTGAAATAAAATAAACATGGGAATTTAATTAAAAGAGGGGATCACTGTTAAAAATGCTATCTTAAGAGGATCTTTCGTTTTATTAACCTGGTTAGTGTTTGGGTTCAGTCGTTATGGTATATCTCGCCCGTTGCGACTGCTCTTTCGGGAGAAAAATTCATATTCCCGCAGGATGTTTTCAGTCAATTTTCAGTAATGGTATTATATTTCGAAAGGAAAATGCTTCCTTCTATCAAAAAATGATAAACTCAGTTTAAGCAATATTGATAGTTGATTAAAATAAAAGCAACTTTCTAGATTCCTAGTGGCTTAAAGGATGGCGGAGGAACATGAACTGCAGAAAGAAGGACAAAAGTTTCCATGCTCTGGTTCTGCCTTTAACCAGCATTAATTAAAAACTGGCACACCGATGTCTGCTTTTAACGGATTGCAAGCTGCTGGAGGTTTCCCTTCCAACGAAACAAAAATGTGGGCTAGTTAATTAGTTTAACCTGAAAGTCCTCTAGAAAGGCAATCCACCCCTGTTGGAGCCAAGTAAAGCTTCCACCTCAGGAACAACAACAGATTTGCAAAATCCTTTGACCAGCACAGGATGGACACTTCCCCTTTATCATGACACCTGATTCATGGACTTGGCTGCATATGCTAGACAAGTAGGATTAAGGCCACCACCACCAAACTAAATGAACAAAATCTCACAATAACTAATAAACGCAAAAGTCATACGCCAAGCTCTGGAGTCTATTCATTCTCAAATGATCCATGTCAATTAAATTTGGAATTCACAATCCGTCTTGCAGGAGGTGAAACGGCGAGACGTCACAGCTCATCGTAACACAGTATGCATTATTGATTTTAAAAGCCACATGTAGTGCCGATTTCCATACGACTCTGACATCGCATGAATAGACTGCAATTGGAAGAGACCTCATAAATAAAGAAAATACCAACTGACGAGTGAGGTGCATAATATGAAAAGCTACTTCAACAGATTCTATGTTGTATCATATGTACGTCCCATAGCTAAATTGTAGAAATTAAGCAATGGAATGGACCCACAGTATTAGACAGGCTCACAAATTGCATCTGAGCTTGTCACCTATTCGGCGAACTAACCAAACACACTTTGAAATTCAATTAAAATTACACTGAATTTCAAATCTATCGATTTCGAAATGTTTCAAAGAAAACAAACCGCAATTTTATCTTCATCGGGTACTGAAAATAAAAATCCAAACGGATCAGATGGAAAGGCGCAAGTAAAAAGTATTAAATCCAATTTCGGCATTCTTTCAAACACAACCAGAAAAAAGAAAAGGCATAAAAACGAAAATTTTCAAATTAAATTCGCCAAAGAACTACTTCTTAACCATCACCAACAAACGGAACACCGTTTAATTCCTGAAAACACCACTCGAATCAAAAATGCAATAAAAATCGGAGAAAAGCTCGCGTTTGAGGCAAAACCAATTAAAGGTGAAGTGCTGTAGAAAGACTTTAATCAAACCTCATATGTTAATTACGGAAGAAATCCCGGTTCGAATTAGCTTCGCATCACTTCACCCCGAACACGGGAAAAAGAAACCGAGTTCTTCTGGTAAAGAATTTTTCTAGGTTTTATTTTCTGTGCAGGGCCTGCTGCCCGCGTTGGTCCCGTTGGACAAGCGATAGCAATCAAACAATGCCGTCGTTGAATTGTTACGGTGAGTGCTCAGGCCCACTTCAGAGGAAAAAAGGGAAGGTGAAAAGAAGGAACAAGAAAGAAATCCCTTGGTACTTTCTTTTCCTTCTAGAATGAGAGATAAGGTGTTAAATTCTTTTAAGAAACTGGAAATGTTGGATAGTCAGGAGTCCGAAGTCTCGCAAACCCCAAGATATTGAGATTTTTGTGCCAACATCATGTTAAGGGGACATGCGACTGTTAAACCTCGAAAATTTTCGATTTTATGAAAAATATATGCTACATTATTTCCCAGTCATTTCTCAACAATTGAAAACTATCCGCGCTAAAAAATTCCCATAATTATGAAAGTTCTGAAGGAAAATGTATAGCTCTTCCACGTAAAAATTGAAAATGGCCATATCTTTAATGCGCTACATCTCAAAATGTGTTGTTTATTTTTTATATTGCGCGCACACTATCTCAAGAACTATCGAATATTTTTATATAAAATTTTTACTGAATATGTATTGTGCTCTTTTCTACAAATTGGACCACAGTTTTGTGCATATTTTCTCCAAAGAATTTTTTTTTTTTTTGGGGGGGGGAGGTTAGAAATGTTGAAATTTTAACAATTTTTAACATTTTTATTTTAAATTGGTATATAAATTAGAAATTAAATTTAAACGTTAATAAATTGAGGTTCAGTTTCTCAAATAGACTGTTTGAATCACTTAGATACCCCAAATGTTGTGTTTAGACCAATATTTTATCCGTAATCACGCGCGCAAGGCGACTATCTCATTTTTTCTCCAAAAATTATACCCATATTTATTATTCTCTCATATAAATACCTACCAATATAAAATTTTGAAAATGTGTGTACAATAAGAGCAAGAACAGAAATTTTTCTAGAAGAAAAGTGAGTTTGTGAATTGCACTATTTCAGAGACATAATGTATCGAATCTGACAGTTTTTCCCCAATTTTCCCCAAAGTTAAAGAGTCGTATCTCCCCCTATACAGGTACAATATAGTTAACCCCTTTGCCATACGATTTTATTTAACCTCTTAATTAGATGCCACCACCGATTTGGGATATTTTTTATTATTTCAATCCATTTAAGATGGTAAAGGATACTTGAGACATTTAGGCGTGTCCAGATGATTTTTGTATTAAAAATTAATCTTCACGTTGACTTAAATACGGATTTAAATAGCAAAAATTCTGTAACTCGATGCACGTGTCACAGACGTCATGGGGTTAAAGACAACTTGACAGTAAGGAGGAAAGCTCTACGCGATTTATCATAACTCCAAGTGAAATAATTCTGAATATGATCGTAATATGGAGGGTTCAGAGTTTAAGTGAACCAAGTCTAGTTATTATTTATCACCATTAAAGAGTATTTATAATTATTTTGTTGCTTATAAATAAAATTTTAACTATAATTCAAGTATCATATGAATGAACAGTTATTTTATGCATAAAAATACTTAATACTTTAATTTAAAATATTTTTCTTTCATTTAACTTGAAATAATATATAAAAAGTAAAAATGAAAAAAGCATAGCCAGGATCGAACTGATAACCAAGAAAACAGCAACCCAGCACTCTGACACCTGAGCCATCTGGCCGCTGATTGCTTGTCATCTCTTACTGGTATATAAGCAATGCCCAAAGTTTGAGGGCTATTTTCTCCGAATTGGCTGACTATTGCACTCTTTTAGATTAATGGGTGAACACCCTAAAGGTATGCTGCTAATATGCAAAGTTTCATCCCGAATTAAATTTCCCAAGTCGTACCCTCCCCTTGTAAGTTGCCTGTAATTTTTATTTTATCAGCTAAATAACTGAATAAAGGTCTGTCCATTAAAACACTTTAATGCAAGTATAGCTTAGTTAAACATACACTAAAACCCAACAATATTAAATAAGAAATAATTATTTCAAAGCAGAATAGGTTTGTCTCACATTGCACTCACGTTCAAATATCCGAGTTACAGATCTGGCTCGTCGTCAGAATAAAAGTTGACCTAAACAAATGTGCGTGCCTCATTTTCATTGAAAAAACACGCCGAATGTCACCATTAGAATTAATCCAAATATTCAGTCAACCCATCCTCTGGGTCACTGAACACAAATACATGGGGTTCTATTCCATTCCATAGCCCAGGAGGGTCGACTCAACTCAATGGTTGTAGTAGAGTCTTTTGATGCCCCCCGGGAAAGGGGAACATGAGCACAAATTAGGGTTGCGGGCATCAACTACAAGCAACCTCACCATATTTAAAAAGGCAAGTTAAATATTTAAATAGAGGTGTTATTTAAGAGCAAGGTCACACAATTATTGCACTTATTGACATAACAGCTACAGACACAAAAATGCACTAAAACGGCGGTTATGGGGGTTATTACTAGACGCTAAATTAACCTTTAATGCCCACATCAAAGAGGACATCAATAAAGACCAAGTGACCAATATTCGTCTGAGTTAAGCCATAGCTCGCCAGAGCAAATTAGCGATCAAGTACAAAATTTTACTTTTTAAATCTGTTATTCAATCAGTTTTAGTCTATGGCTTTTCCATCTGGGAATCAGTAGCCATTATGTGATTAAGAAAATTGCACGCGTTTCAAAAGCAGCAGTTAATACGAATTGTAAATGCACCATGGTATGTCAGACATAAGGTCTATCACTACAGATATTTTGTGAAAAAGAACAATTATTAACTTAAACTTAACACTAAACATTAAAGAAACACTAATAGCTGACAGCAAATATCAACATTCTTTAGAAAACTCTAGAAGAAGAAGTTGTAATATTCAAAAATCAGTTGTAAAAATCCCTCGGTGCGAAGCGTGAGCATGTCACACAACTAAGAGATTGTCTTTCTGAGTAATCGATATATGAAGATTAGAGTCAATTCCTGATCACAAGAAAAACGTCAAATGTACTAATAAAAAGCTACTTCTTAACAACTTTCTATTATTCTATATGTTTTGACTATTTTTCAAAACTACCTTTCTTTTAAAACTTACAATTCTGATTCGTAAACCGCTCTTAAATTTTTAAGTTCATTTTTCGTGGTTCCAGAAGAGAAAGTTTATGGCCAAATAAAATATATATGTACACCGTCTACAAACTATATCTCATAGCAAAACTAACAAAACTTCACAGAGAGGTTTAACGACAGAGCTTATTCTGAGTATTGACCAACTTCAGAATCAATAAAATGGAATTCCATTCCCAGCCAAGATTGTTTTGATCCACCGTCCAAACTTTAAGCCTCCACCATATCTTTCTTTTTGAGAGCCGGCGGAATTTGTTCGAGATCTACGAGTATGAATTGCAGCCTGAGCGAAATTGTTTGCGACCACAAATCAAACTTTAATTAATACTGTTTATTGGACGAGAGAGCTCGAAGACTGCCATTGGTCCAGAGGGTTTAAATCCCTTAACCCTCAGCCAATTATTTCCGTTCATCCGCCAATGGAACTTCGGATTCCTTCAAGGTTTATGCCCCAGATGGGGAAAAGGGTAGACTAAATTAAATTAGAACGCAGCGCGATGATTCCTTAAAAAGAAAGTGGTGAGGAAAGAGTCCAAAAGCTAATAACTATAAGAATGTCATCAGGATATATAATAAATTCATTTACTAAGATATCATATATTCAATTGAGGAAATCAACATATACCGATTTCAAAACGTATATACACTCTAATTGTGTCCAATAGCTAATTTCTAAACCGTTAGAGAAAGACGTACAATTCCAGTTGGAAAAATGCTTTACATTATGTAAAGAATAATATTTTATGCTTCTTGAGTACATAAATGCACTGTTGAAAAAATTATGAAGTCAAAATTTTAATACAGTCCTCCGGTCCCATAAATCATATTTCGTAAAATATTCTTCACACAATAACATTTTAAACTGAATAAAATTCAATTTTCCTGCGACTAAAACTAACAGTTATGAAGCTTTGAATATCACAACTTTTGACAATATTAGACCATTTCAACTTGGGCCTGGAGGAAGATCCACCAATCAGCGAACGACTCGAAGAAATGACGGCCATTGATTGGCCAAAAATAATGAAGCTCAAAGTTTCTTAATTCAGTCAGTTTTAGCGGCAGAAGAATGAAACTTTTTTTGTTTGAAATGTTAGTGTGCCAAGAACAATTTACTAAATACGAGCTTAAAAACAATCAACTAGAAAAGGTAGAATAAACAAATTTAAAAACATTTTAACTTAAACTTAAAAAAGAAACAACAAAATTTAAACAATGAAATTTAGACGATTTTTAAGTAGCGTGCAATTGCAGCTGCATACAAAAACAAAAAATCAATGGAAATCAAATTCCTTCAAAGAAAGCAAAAAACTAAGAAAAACACTCCGTGAGAACCGAATTAAACAAACAAGGAATCCTTTCTAGTACACTTTGTCAAGGGCTAAGGACTAAATTCGAAATGGATTCAAAATATTTGGGAAATTTTTCTGTAAGAAGCATTACACCAAAATAGCTTCTCCTAGCCCTAAAGCAAGCTTCTTACAGAAAAATTTGCAAATGCAAGCTTCTTACAGAAAAATTTCCCAAAATATTTTGATCCATTTCGAATTTAGTCCTTAGCCCTTGACAAGTGGACTAGAATGGATGTAGGATTCACTCTAAGATTTTTTCTAGATTTGTTTCTTTGAATTGATTTCCATCTAACTGACTTATAGAGTGGGGATTGTATAAAAATTTAGACTTCGTAATTTTATAGCAGTAGGGGAAGGTGGTGTACCTTGGGCATAAGTGTACCTTGAACCTATGCCGATTTTAGCGCCATCTGTATAGATGTATAGAAAATGTTATATGTATTTTGTACACTTGCCACCAGAGGTCCCAGTGTACCTGAACTTATTTGTCAAGGTGCTCATTTGAATGAATGAATCCTGAAAAAGGAAATTGACCCATCAAAAGTAATTTTTTTCCTGTTGAATTTTGTGTTAATAGTTTCTAAACATACATAAATTACTTTATAGTAAAATGCCTAACTTATAAAGCACAGTTTTAGCTATAATAACATGTGTTAGAAATTATGTTAAGTCTAACCTCAATTTAGTAGTCAGCCATTTTCCATGAAATGGCCAAGTGGTGTACCTTCGACCATGCCCAAGTGGTGTACCTTGGTGCATGACCACTACATGGTCTACCACTTATGTTGTGGAAACATGTGATGTAATGTGGAAGTTACCACATCCCGTGTTGACTGGAGGATCTGAAAGGCAGCTTCGGAAATTAACATTTGGAAATGACTTGTCTAATTACAATGCTGGTTAAACCTACTCATAGGAATGAAACTGTTGCTGTAATAATTTTATATTCGGTCTAATCTAAGACCTCATTAAGTAAAAGTGCTCATTAACATTTTTCTGTAGCCAAAATACCAATAAATGCTTATGTTCAAACTATTCGGTTAGATTTTTTAAATCTAGAAATAGCTACTCCAAGGTACACCATACCCAGGACCAAGGTACACTACCCATGGTGTAACTTGGTCCTATTTGCACTTTTTTTAAATTGTAAATAATGCACTGAAATACTTTTTTAAAAAATCTACAAAAAATATATGTTGTGTATAAAGGCCTAAAATATGAAAGAAAAATTGTTACCTTTCTTTTAGTAATTATCAAATTAAAAATTAAAAAGTAAAAATGGGACCTAGGTACACCACCTTCCCCTACATTTATTGACTCAAACAAAATTAAATATTCTTTACGTCATTTAAAGCATTTCTACAATTGGAAGATACACCTATCTCTAACGGTTCAGAAATTATTATTAACTACTGGACGACGATTAGAGTGGCCATCTTGTACACAGCATTTTATTGGAATCATACCCAAGGCATTGCCAGATTTTGCTTTCTCATATACGAAGTACAGAAACAGAAAGTATTGCTATAAAAAATTCGACCTCGACATTTTGAAGAACCTCCATATTTTGACTTCCTATGTGCGAAAAACACGTTTCTGGTGTTATGCCTGTCTATGAACACGATGAATCGAGAAGTTAGGCGGATGAAATATGGTTTAAGTCTTTGCACCAAAATGGAATATTTCTATCCGTTTTTGGACAAAATCCGTCAGGGTTGCCATATTGGCCTTTTTAAGGCCAAATTTCCATAATTTGGTCTTTTATCAAAGACCTTGGCCTTAGGAATTTTCATTTGGCCTTAAATTCAATTTTGGCCTTTTTTTTTTTCTTCATTTTCGTTAATGACTTTTCGAACAATTTTCAATTACTTATTCTTTTGTTTTTTAATAAATTTTTGATATTACACATTTCAAATGATATATAGCTCCTGAATAGAACAAGGATGTTTTAAATTTTTTTCACTTAAATTTTAGTTTAATAATAGAGCATTGAACATATGCTTATCAAGTGGGATTCTTTTTCATGAAGGATAGCCTTTTTGCCTAATATCAAATGAGGTTTTCAGTCAAATTGTCAAATTTGGCCTTTTTTGGCCTTATTTTTAAGAAGGTTTGGCCTCATTTTGATCTGCTGAAATCCGTCAACTAAAGTCTTGTCTTTCCGCTCTCGCGCATGTGAACCCGATAACTCACAAACGTAACGAGCTAGATTAATGAAATTCGACACATAGTTTTAAGTTCAGAATTATTGATGTCTATCAAATTTTAGGCCAAATGCATTATGGGGCTGATTGTCTTTCGGCATGTCCATTCATTTAAGCGGGCCATTCACCGCTGTTCCAAACAGGAATTTTTGGAATACGGGAAGGAAAAAGTTATCGTCAAGGTCGAAAACCTATGAAATTTGGAGCAATTGGATTCGAAGTGGTGGAATTCAAAAGAACTCAAAATCCAAAACTCCATCCGCCGATTCAGATTTGGAACCTCGATGCGAGGCTAGCGGGAAAACAATAGTTCTGCCAAATTGGGACCTCGTGTCGAGGCTAGAAATGAAACTCGAAATACCCCGTGTGGGGGAAGAGGAGTCTGGGTGGCAGGAAGTCTGCGACTCTCAACCTTGTCTCAAAACAAACATTGGAACATCCGTGAATGCTTTGCCTAATTTTTCGACTAAAATGGGTGGCAAAAAAAAACGGTCTTAGGACAAATGGAATAGCTTAGCCTTCTCGTGAATGCCCAGCTTTAAGTGAAAGCGGCGGAAAACAGATTTCCGATAGCACAAACTCGCACTCGCTTTAGGAAGATTCTTGGTGTTCTAAGGTTTAAGTCTTTAACGCTGCATTTAGCGATAACTGACGTTGATAGTACACGGAATGCTAAGAAACGACCGAATCACAAGCGCATTTCTAGTACGGGCCTCATGGATATGAAAAAAAGACCACAAAGAAATTCGACAACTGTCTTTTCAAAACTACTGTTTTATTACGCTAAATGTCGATTACTAGAGTTCAAATCTTGCTATAATGTTTCAGTTGCATTAAATAAATACATTGGGATCATATTTATAACCGTTTAATTAGGCATTATGGCATGTCGCAAAAACTTTCGCCGTTCTAACAACTTCAGTTGTCATTTGGATCTCCTACAAGGCATTTGGTTTTTCTTTCTATTTGGTCTCCGATACTTCTTTTCATTCTAGAAAATTCCGCTGTGCAATGGTGTATACAACCCATGGAAGAAGCTACATTTTTATAAAACAAAAGTACACCAAAACGAAACTTTCGTACATTTAACCTCCCCTCCTAAATTTTTTACTCTCTCATTAGGGTGTTAAAATTAAATGCTCAGCAAAGTGTATACATATAAAAGCAAATAAAGTTTATTGATGGGTACGTAATTACAATTTGAAATACCTCTTTGAAAGCAATATTGTATCTCAGAATGCAATCATCGCTCTATTTGTCTCGCTATTTGTCATTTTCGGTAAATGATATAAAATCTATAATAGAAAAGGCGTGCGAAGACTGTAACGCTCAGGAAAATGGGCGTGGCTACATGCCAAAAGAGATTCGGACCAGACTCAGACCAGTCTGTCTACAAATTAGCATGCACACAGGATACTGTTTTGGAGTTATGAAAAGAAAGGTCGTGGCAATTGATTCATGGCGTTTTTCACATATAAATTGAGCCGAATTAGCAGTTTTATTTCTTTTTTATTTATGCTGATTCATTACCCTCACTTCAAAGAACAGTTGGAAGTTAGTGTAAAAAACTTTCGCTTTGGTTAAAAGGGTTCTTTCTATAGATTTTGCATCTAATATTTTTTCCTAAACTGCTCTTATACTGAAAGGCTCCCTTCACTTGATGATTTGAATTAGGGAAACATGCTATTGCAAATATTTTCTTTCAGTACTTTTTCATTTTGTATTTTTAATGCATTTGTCTTCTGTTAGTGGATTTTGCATTATTTTTACTCGGACGAAACGAAAATAATTGTTAAAAGAAAGATTATTATTAAATGAAGGTTAGTGTCAATTGATTCATCAGTTCTGTTTTGTATTTCACGTTTTTTTTTAATTTCTTAAGCACTCTGCCAATGTACATAAGATTTTCTACTATAACTTTCGTTAGTAAATCTGTGACAATGTATATGAGATATGTTCGGAGGGCTAAAACCCCGTCCTAGACGGGCACAAATCTTCTAGTATAGTTAGATTTGGCTACTCTTTAAAATACTACATAATTTACGCAATTTGTAAAGATAAAACAGATGATTAAACAAACGTTTGTCAGATATTTAACAACTCACCTCAACAAAGAAGACATATTAGAGGAATGCAATAAAAGAGTAAGGGAAATGAGCTTCGGAACACTTACCTAAAAAGTGAAAAAGAATATATTAAACAACCATTTCGTGAAAACGAAGTAAAATGTTTTTATTAAAGAAACATATATAATACCAATAAACCCGTACAAAGCTTTCGCACATTCAATCGCCCTCCCCAAATGATTCAGTCTTTTGTTCGGTTGTTAAAATTAAATCACGTTTCACCTGGGTTAAGTTGTCCGAAGTAAAATTACGTGATTTATACAGAGTAAAATCAAATAAAGTATGTAATTAACAATTCAAACAAATTCAAAAATATTACAATGGTTTAGTAGGGATCTTTCGGGTTACAAGAAGCTTCCTTTGGCGAAAGCCAAGCTTATTACAGAAAAATTTCCCAAGTCTTTTTTAACCCATGCCGAACATGTAATCCCTGACCACGTATGTTTGGATGGATTCTTTATTCTTTTTCTGAAGTTTTTTTTAAAATTGAATTTCTTTGTCTTTCTGCTCATTTGGAATATTTTTGTGATTTATATAGGTTAGCTTTGTAAAATAGAGAAAAAGTTGTCCATGATGTCGATGGTATTTATGAAAAGGACAAAGGGGATTTTTTTCATGAAAAATAGTAGATTTTATTTTTAATAATCGTTTTCAAAATACCGTTAATAGACAGCACGATGCCTATGACGTTTAAATTTTTCTTTTAACTTAAACATACAATGTCTTTTAACATAAACTGAGTATGCTATGTTAGGAATCTCTAAAAAATTCTATTCATTGACACCTTATTCGTCGCTGTAGGCCTTGCATAAGTTTAAAAAAAAGGTTGTTAAAAGGGGGTTAAGGTAAAGCAGAAATAATATATAGGTTTAGTTTAGTTATATTAACGTCCCGTTTTGAAGCAACACGAGGGCTATTTCGGGACGACCTGAACCACGTTCAGATGACGAGGTCGACACCTGAGTTGGCACCCCCTCTACTAGCGGGAAAATAATATAGAGAATAACAATAAAAAGTAAGTTGATAATGAACAGAAAATTTTAAATTAAAGAACATTCTTAGGTATACTAGTGATTTTGTGATATACTAACAATATTACAACAACAATAAGAAGCATCACAATTTCTAAAGAATTGAAAAATTAAAATTACCCAGATACTTCTTTAAGCATAGAAAACAATTATTCTTCTAATAATCGATTTTCCAGCGAATTTATTAATTCTAATTAAAATCTTCAAAGAATTTGTGATCATTCAATAAACCTCCGATCGCCATGCTATGTGTCTTTTTTTTTCTGCTTTCCAAAAAAATTTCCAGAATTTCTATTTTATTATAATCATGATGAGGTATGCCAAATATTTTGGGTGTTCACGCCCACTTAGACAGCATTTTTTCCATTGAGAGAATTCATCCAAAATTTGATACAGATGTATAATTTTGGTGTCAGTCTAACTAGTTCCGCTTTTGAGTTACCGTGTTCACACATATAGACAGACAGGCAATTTCAAAATTGGTTTTTGCGTACTCAAAAAGGTCAAAAACCGCAGATTCAAGCTATGAAATTTTTTACATTTTTGAGTCCCTCAGGTCATTTTACGATAACAATACCTCCTCTTTATATACAGGATTAGCCTAAATGATTCATCGGGGTTCAAAGGACTGTTTATCTACAAGTATACGACGTACACACAAAGACGGTGATACATGAAAAGATACATACAATCACCAAGTTTCTGGTGCATACTGCAAATGACCAGGTGCAGCTTTTCCGTTTTTGCGTAGGAATGCACGCTGAACGCGCGTAACCGAAGAACACTTCGCATATTCCAACGTATAAAAACTCTTCTCCTGCATTGCCGCCATCTTGTACAAAGCCGCTGCAGGCCTGCCATCTAGCGAGCCACGAGGTGGGCTATTAAACTTGGGAAGTGTATTTATCTTCTCATGTATCACCCGTCTTTGTAGATCGTATACCTCTCAATACACAGTGTTTTGAAAACCGGTGAATCATTTAGGCTAACCCTGTATTTCTTATACGAGAAAAAATTTTCCTTCATAATATACAAATATTTATATTGTAGCTAAAATTCCCAGAATTCATACTCTACTAATCGGCAAAAATTCACATTTAACCTCTAAATGCCCTGTGCTGTCTTTAAGCAACCTAATTTTGACTTCTAAAATATTGAGAATAAGACTGAAGCTTTAATGCCTGCTGTTGCCAATAGGATACATACTGAAAATGTTATTAAATCTATTGAAAACATATAGATAACAGTGTGAGTATTGATGAAAAAATAAAAATAAATTGATGTTTTTCACTTGCAACTTTTTTGCTTTGTTTGTACGCTAGAGAATACCATATTTTATTCTACAATGTTGAAGGAAATTACTTATCCTTATTATTCGTTCGTGAAATTGATCTCTGTTTAATATTATAAAATTTTATCAAGGAAATCTTTTTCTCAACTAAAGCTCATTGTTGCCGATTGATGGCAAACTGTTTTT
>BGPR01002017.1:38696-51312 GCA_013235015.1 Araneus ventricosus
GTTAAAAGATAATGAAAGCGTATCTTTGGCGCACACTTTTAATATGATGGCACACACATTAGGAATCACTGGATTATAGTACAGCAAAGGTAAAGTTTATGCAAAGATCCTACCTTCCACCCTCATACCCTTCTTTTTGCACTTTTGTGAAGCTCAAAAATGGCAACACAGAGAAAGTTGTCGAGAATTCCTAAGCGATAAGGATTAAAGTTTTTTCAGATTTTGACCTGAAGCAATAAAAAGGATCTTTTAACACAGAAAGGGTGGAGAAATGTTGCTTTCTTAAGTGACCGTCAAGGGAATCATTTATCATTTCCATCGTAATCGCGTACTCTCCTTGTCAGTTTATGCAAAAAACGTTTGCTAATTTAAGACACGAACATGACTGAATTAATACAGAATTACACGACATGACGTAAGAGATGTTAGCTTATTTTATTTCTTTTATATATCGAACTTATGCCCGAGAAGTTGTTTTTTTTTTCACTGGCTTCTAACTTTGAAAAAAACTTTTGCTTTCGAAAGTGGAATAGAACAGTAATTCTCGGCAAATTCTTAATTATTAAAAATATAGAAACAAATGTTAGATAGGATCTATATCGCACTTTATAAAAAAACATAACGGCAAAAGCACAAAACAAGAGCATTGTTCATTTTTCGTTAAAAAGTCTAGAAGAAAAATTAGAAATCTAAGAACAAATAATAAACTTTTCATAAAAAAATTAAATTAAAGGACAGACATAAAAAAAGTATTTCGGCATAGCCTTATCGATCCCATTTAAGCTGGTGAAAACATTTACTGAAAAAAAGAAATCATTTAGAGAAATTAATCTCCAAGAAAAGTAAATTTTTGTGAACTATTTGCAATTAAAGTGAAAATTCCATGCTGCTTTACATTAAATTTGACTACATAAATGAAATAATTTTTGATTAAACAATATCTTAACAACTAATTTTCATATTAAGAAGGATATTTCAAGCAGCATTAAAAAAATTTAATGCTACCGTTTTATTTTTTTTTTTCTCCTTCATAAGTATATGTGAATATATAACTTTATCTAAGAGTGGCGTATAAAATTAAAGAAAAATTATTTTCTAGAAATAAAATTTTATACATTCTTCATGATATCACACATGCCAATAATAATTTCTATATTTCTTTATACAAAATTGAATACATAATGATTTTTTTCATAAAAATCGAATGCATAGTTTTTCTTTCAATTTTCATTCATTGAATTTCATTTTCTTAGTAATGACGGCGATAGAAATTTAAAAATTTACTGGCCAGGCGCTGACTTTTCTGGAGGTTATACGGTGCTCTAAAATAAGTCAAATGATATGTAACATAGATTTTTACTACTCACATTTTAAAAAGAATCTTATGATCAAATGGGAAAAATTTCATTAAAAAATGAAAGGTACCATCAAACCAAACCTACTGCCGACAAGGCATAGAATTGTTATTAATAAGATTCTTAACTTCAAGCATTGAGAAAAGTCCTCGATATCATTCTTCGCTTTCAGTTGTTTCTTTAGAAAAAAAGCATCACTAGTTCTCCAGTGTTTCAAGAATACTATAGAGATAAAGCCTCAGATCGTGCTTTCTTAAATGCGCTGGGTGTTTAATGTGCCCAATTTGAAACTTACTCATTGGAAACTTGCCATCACCCAACCCTTTCAAACTTATTCCTGAATGAAAACTTGCCATTTGGAAGATAAAGGGAAATCACCCCACACGAAGAATTACCAGAACTCATGAACAGTCCGGATTTTGAAAAATTCTCGAGCTATAATGAAGAACTGGAATGACTGGTACTGGAAGACCGAACTTTCCAAACTGCAGTCGTACATTATACCCGATTAACATTTTCCTTGTGACCGATGCAGATGTTGCATTAGCTTAATTTATTCCTCTGATTACGGGCTCATACAACTAACAACCAACGGCCAAAACGCTGCTGACTTCACTCGCTCATTGCTTTAATATGCTTCTCCTCAAGTTTACCCAGCAGACATTTTATTTCCCTGTTTCATTTAATCAACACAATGTTACAATTTATTTCTAACGAGGGATTACCAGAGTAGTAAACCCATGGGCAGCTGAAAGGGGCCGCTGATATCATCTTCTAATCAACTGAAAAAAGGGGGATCACTTTCACGTTTCTTTGTCAAATCTTCGTTTTAAGGGTGTGTTAGAGATTTCGCCTAGTCCATAATCTAAAAGGTAAGTGTGGCATTGAGAACCAAAATGGATCAAAACAGAATTTTCACTAAATTGAAATAGGCGGAAAATTAACTTAAGCAAGAGAGGTATCGCTTCCCTGGTGAGTACAATAATGGTGGTGTGGCTTTTCAGGCCCATCCACGATGACGGGTTGTACTCCCGTAATGGGAGAGGGGTCGCCGCTCATAGTGGGGGGGGGGCTATGATGAACTCTGCCACAGTGCCGGTGAAAATTGTCGCGGCGGCCGGTCAGTCAGTTAACCGGATGCCTAGGCACTGTGTGGGAGTCTTTCTGCATGCCTCAAATGTCTGACTGTAAAAGATCCAGGCCAATATCTGTTCCACTTGAGGTGTGAGATTCTCAAAAACGCACACATAACCATAAAGCATATATAAAGAAAGAAAGAAGAAAATATATGTAATATATATTTCCTTTTAATAAAATAAATAAAGCATCTATAATTATTTCTAATGATTTATTACGCAGGTATTTGTTATTTTATGTAAAAAGTGGTGAAAGTATTACATTATTAAAGTATTACATTGTACGTTTATACAACGTAATACTTTCTTTTAACTCGTTTTTTGGCGACGCTCCATGCCCTATGAATGACTGGGTCGGCACGGGTGATAAATAAATATATATATATATAAACCGCATACATAATAGATCATGAAATACCAGCATAAATATTTTCCTAGTTCATTTTAAAAAACACACACACTACATTTTGAAATGCAATGTTTACATCGTAATGAGGGGAAAAGCATATCCTATTTACTATGATTTCAGCCATCGCAATCAGGACTAAGGGGAAGCCCTAAATATCCGACCTAACTGAAATCAAAACCTAACTGGACACGGATCCTATAAGCAAGGGACTAAATCGGTGGAACACCCTGATAACCCAATCACAGCTCCCTTCCCCTCCCGGACCAACAACTCTGTCCAAAAGCCACGAAAGCCGGCGATTGTTGACGATTATATATGCGAGTGTCTCGGCCCGGCGTGAGCGATGGACCTTTCCAAATGGGATGCAAACAGGGAACGAGATCTGTGTAATGGTTTGTGGACATGGCAGGATTAATGCCACCGAGAGAGATGATCCCCGTGACAATGCTTTGGTCATTCGAATGGGCACACTGAGGGAGAATGGTCAACGTAAATGGAATCGGAATTGTTTGAGGACCATTGTCATCCTTCAGTGCAGATTCTCCCTGTGGCAGAGAATGGAACAAATCCAAGGCAGCATTTTGTTTTCAATAGATCTTGAGAAAGCAAAATGGTGATCATGAATTAGTGGGTATTTCTAAAATTAATCATGCTTGCCACAAAACTGGTTCAACAAAGAGGGTATGGATATCCAGAAATTTCGAGAAATTGTATGGAGTTAGTTGGATTTATTTGAATTTTATGGCGCATAGTCAATTATTTGGTCATGCTGCGTCAATCGTAGTACAATAAAGAAAGGTCCTATAAAAAACACGGGTAAAAAGAATGCTACGATTCTAAGGGTACAATAAGAAATTATAAAAACAATTACTTTATGGGTACAATAAGAAATTACTAAACTGGGCAAGGTGTAAAATAAGTTTTAAGGTAAAGCCAAAATTTCAAAACAAAATCCAATGAAATGGTAAAGAAAGTGAAGTAATTATGGTAAAAATTAGACATCGTTACATGTTATTTTTAATTTATTTGTTTTGGTTATCCTTATTTGTTTCAAGTTTATTAACATTTAAAAAGGAAGGGAAGCATGAACTTATATTTTCTTAAACTGAAGATAAACTAAGATGAATGGAAGAAATTGCAATACTTAGAGACGACATAATATTCTAACTGGCAACTAATTATCACTATTTTATAAGTGACAAAAATAAGAAAAAAATATCAAATAACTGATACAATGTTTGGACAAATAAAACCTAAATTTTATTAAATACCATTTTAATACAATCTCATGCTTACGGCATTTTATTACAAAACGCAAATTATACTGCTGAAGTGAACATTTATTTCAGGGTATCAATTACTGGCCTGATCAAAATGCTCGAGCCTTATTTGTCAAAATAAGGCTGGAACGAATCTACGAAATAAGTTACTTACGAAACTTTTAATGCAAAAGAAAAAAATATTGAAATCTCTAATACATATTAAGCATGAATATCAAAATCTGTCTGAAAACTGTGATTAATTTATTTTTAAAAATGAAGTAGAAACGCTATTTAAAGAAAAAGAAGAAAAAAATCGTATCTAAAAACTTAGGAATCGAACAAAAGGAAAAAAATGCCATATGAAAAGACATTTGAAAAAAGTCTCAAAGAGCGACATCTATTGGTTACGATTGTAATTTTTCTTACGATTCACATCGACTGAAAAATTGCCAGTGAATTTTTCAAAATTCAGTGGTATTAAAAAATTTCTTACAACTCGTTAAAAAGTAAAAAAGGTTTCGAAATTATTTAAAGAAAAATATTTTCATCCAGCTGAATATGAGAAATGGGAAACATATTTTAAAAAACGATACATTTGTAATAAACAAGAAATGAGTATAAACATATTAAGTAGAAAAAAAAGGTTATAGAAATTGAATAGTTTGTTCATCATTATTCTTCGACAGTTTTTCCAATTCTAAGACGAAAACATTACGTTAGGCATTCTTCAAAATTATATAAATTCTACATATCCTTACATAGGTTCATAAAAATATGTACAGATGGCAGCACGATATATAATGATTGATATTTCAGAACTCTATCGTTACACAAATATAGCGGAAGAATTGTAAATATTTTCCGCTGATACATTAGGATTATTTTCCACGGGGTATGAAATTTGAAACACTTCTCATTCAAAAAATTACAATAAATGCAATTATAGAGCCTTCATACATTAAGAACATATTTATTCGTAAGTATTAAATGACAATATGGGATTTATTTTTTATCCTAAAATAATCTTGTATAAAAAAAAATACAAAAATAGCTTCCAAACCATATAGATCCATATTTTCAATAGAGATATACCATATAAAATTCAAAAGAAACTATCAAATCAATCTCTTGGTTCAAATATATATGTAAATTAAAGGACAATAAAATTCAACTAGTAAAAATGCAACTCATAAGAAATTTATCGTGGTGCCACCTACTGAGCAACATTTTAAGTATAAATGAGTATTAAGTTCCTGTATGGAAAATTAATATTTTCTAACTACGAAATAGCAATTAAGTAATAAAAATCAAACAAAAACGAAAAATAAGAGTATCATTCTTAAATCGACATTCTATATAACCAGAATGAATTTTGTTTCATAATCAGACAGTGATTTTGAAATACTGTTTTCAAAAAATGTAATTTTCTTCGCGTCCACGTGTTTTAGTTAGACTTTGCTTTTGGGATTTTAAATTTGACAACCAATTTTATAATAGACTTAGAATTTGTTCAACAAGATTTAATGTTTGGAGAAGAGAAAATTATAATCAATTGCTTCAATCATATTTAAATTTCAAAAAATTGGGTGGGAGGGAGAGGTCATATTCACAAGATACATTTTCAGAAAACTCAACTTACAATTGCAGAAATTAAAAATAAACAGATACGGCTAAAGGAAAATCTGTTACAATAAATCTCAAAAGTCAGATTTTTCCCCCTCTTGAAATCAGATTAACTTTACTGCACAAGTTTAAACCTTCTCTGAGGAAGGGGAAAAAAAAGACTACTTATGATGTCCGAAATATTATTCGGTAATGCATACAAAGAAGCGTGGTACTTTATAAGCTAATAAAACCGAATTTGAAAAAACAGCAAAAGTCAAAAAGGAAACTGCACGTTTAATTCCTTCGACTTACAGAAATAACAAATCAAGGTCATAGACAACTTCTACATACAACCCAATGCCTTTACGAAAAAAGGCCAAACGAATACTATAAAAAATTTATACATGAAAGTAAATAGATTAATGATTATGTTATGGTTAAAGTAAAAAAATCCGTTTAGTATGAATAGTCGGTTATTTTTAATAGTAAAAACGGTTACTATTAATAATAACCGATTTATCGCACTGACCGTAAAAATTATATATCATACGAATATGCAAGAAAATAGAACAAGAGGTTATAAATTATTCGATCAGTTTCTTATGTTATCATTTCGTGCAAAAGTTTAGAAATATTAATAACGAACAGTAAAAAAATTCTGAATAATTAAATGTCATACAAAACGAAATAAATGAATTTTTAACCTAAAATTATAAATACGTATTTTTCAAAAAAATGCTTTCGATTAATTGATATAAATGTCAAACCATACACTAAAATAACTTGAACGGTAATCCGATATTTAAAATCTTTCAATATTAACAATCAGTTGAAATTATTTAGTATAGTAAACACCTGCTAATACCAGAAATGTATTGAATATAATGAAAGTTGTGTTTTGAAAATAGTGAAAGAAAACCTGTACAGGTATGATTTCATCAACATAAATCAGCGCCTAATTTGTAGCTTCATTTCAGCTCTCAACTTAACTAACGCGAATGAATTTTGAGAAGAGAGAGAGAGCTATGATTGAACATCAATACATAAAATTCAACCTTCCCTTAAATTTCGCGCGCACAATGTTGGCGGCAGGTACGCCAAATAAGTCGGCCTCGACGAATTCCAAAGCATTTTCTTAATCATTCGGTCACATTCGCTTATAAACCTAAGAAAAAAATGTTACAACTAAATTTCTTGATACTGAGCGTTTATTTATTTCACTATCATAACACAAGGGTACAAAAATATGATTTTATTTTTTTAAAAAGGAATACGTCAAATATTTATATTTCGAAAGGATATCTGGAATTAAAAATATGAGAACTGCTTTAGAATGGCGTGAAAACACTGGTCTATTGTTGGCAACGTCTTACGTATTTAAACGAAAATATATTTTAAACTGTAGAGGCTGTTGTTAAATGTTAAAAACCCATGCTGAACGCATAGAGCAGATTGCACGGGACATACTGGATTTACACACATCACATTTCGAATGCACCTTCAGAAAGCCAAAACCTACCTTTTCTGTAATGCAGAGAAGTTGTGGGCGGATGCCTGACCAAAGGCCTGACCGATATGGCTTTCCTGTTGGTGTACACTCCATTGTCCAACTGTTTCACGTTGACCACCTTACGACCCACTCGAACTTTCCTGTCGTGTATTCGCTTGTGTCCGGCACCGCGGTGCAGATTCAGACCGACCGGACAATTGCCCATTTCAGGAGGACACTGCTCGACGTCTCTGGAGACTCGTTTATTATTTTTTTGCCCTTCTAAATGAGCGGGGTGGCTCCAACAGGCTGCTCTCCCCTCCGCTCCATCCCTCAGATGAAGATTCTCCAGCTATCGACAGCGCCACTAGGGGCGGATGTTTGTTGTGTTGGGGGAAAAGTCGTTTGTCCATAATTTTTTTCCCGTTGGATGCGGCTAATGCGGGTATTCCGGGAGCCATTTGGCGGGATTAATTGCGGGTGGGTGGCAAGTGGTCGGACGGAATGACTAATGAACCGTTATCAGCAATGTTTGCGATTAGGGGAATTGAGCGACGCAGCAGCGGGCCGGAAGGAAAATGTTAGTGAAGCATCCCCCCCCCTTGGGATGTATTTTAAAGATAGTCCAAAAATTCCACATTCTTAACGCTTATCAAATGAAGATGAGGAAGAAAATTCTGTAAGGGTAATATGAGTACTTTTTTTTATATCTACAACAATAGAGTCATTTGAATTAGAGCTGCACCACAGCTATCAACATATACATCTAGAGATAATGTAAGTGGAAAACAGCAGAGAACTGTCCATACAAAAGCAATTTACTTTCATTTTCTGATTAGCCATTTAGCAGACATATTTTTTTAAAAAACCGCTGAGCAAGAGTACTAAGTTCTCCATAATCATCAAATACTTTTTCATCCGCCGCCCTTTTTTTTCAAAAACCCACATCGGCCTACTCACCCAAAGTATTTAGAGTGACAGACTTAATTCCTTCGCATGGCATGAAGTGTCTGAATCGTGCCTCGAATTACAGAAATTTTGAAAGTAGTGATTAATTTAAAGCCGGTCATTCACTTCACAGACAAACTGTATATTTTGGAACGCGAGAAGGAAAAGGGGATAAAAATCTATGGAAATGAACCAAACGGCTTGACATGGTTGGAATTCCGTCTGGACTGAAATCGGAACGAAAAACCAGAGGGACCCTGAAAGAGGCTAGCAGAAAGAACAATGCCTTGCGTAGATTGAAGCCTCGCTTCGAGGGTAGCATAAATTAAAATCTGCTGACTGGGGAAAATCGAAGAGCGATTAACTACCAGCTGTAGAGAGGGAAAGAAGATCGCTTCCCCCTACCTTCGTTCACAGTTAGCGTCCTTTTAAATACAAGTGAATGGCGTGCCTGTATTTTTCGATTAAAATGGGTGTTGCCTGTATTTTTCGATTAAGCCAGCCATTCACTTGATGTGAAAAGACAAACATAACTTGGACATTGCTGAAATATTCAGGTGTCCTTTACATTATTAAATGGATTGAAAAAACATTAAAAGTCCCAAATAGGTGGAGTCACCTAATTAGGTTAAATAAATTCATAGGAGTTAATTTGACCATCTATCGCTTCCGAATTTTGTCTTTACTTTATGAGACATTTAAAAAAATGAAATCAAATATTTATAATTCTATAAAGGATCTTTAAATTTGACGTCGTAAAGCACTCTAAATTGCGCATGGTATCTAACCATGTTTTTTTGGGAAAAGCCAGCGGGAGTGTTCTCCCCTAAACTTTCTCGTATACTTCCCCAAAAAGGTGCCGTTTCCCCTACGCCCGCATGGCTAAAAAAATTCGAACCTATTATTACCCAGAATCCAATGACTATCAGAAGGTTTTTCATTATAGTGATTGAAAAATATCTAGGCAAAAAATGAAATTCAAAGAGATGCGTAACGATTTTCTTCTCTTACCGGCTCAAGGACAAACTGACGTAATTCGCTACTCCATAATGAAATTCTTCTCCGCTCTTCGGGTACGCATGCGCGCGGAGATAACGGATCCTCTTCAAAAGTAAATTATACGGACCGACAGGCAGTCAACCCTTTGACGGATTTGGCCCAAAATTTTATACGGACCTACATTCATGACGATAAAACTGTGTATAAAATTTTATCCATCTGGCTTTTCAAGTTTTTGAGTTATAGCGTTCGCATGACCTCGAACATGCAGATAGACAGACTTCCCGGTGACGGATTTTGTCCAAAATTTGAAAGAAACCTACAATTTATGTGTAAAGACCACATACCAAATTTCATCCCCGTAGCTCTAATAGTTTTCGACTTATCGTGTTCACAGACACACACACACATAATTCCAAAATTGTGTTTTTCGGACTCAGGAAGGTCTAAAACGTGGAGATTCGTCAAAATCTCGAGTTCGAATTTTTTGACGATTACAATACTTTCTCTTTGTATACTTCGTATACAAGAAAGTAAAAAGCAGCCTTAGATCAATCATAACATACAAAATGTAAATACCATTTCCTTCGCGAATATCATCTGCGCAGTGGCAAATGTTTGTTCCTCTTTCGACATTAATATTATTTTCAATTAAATAATCCAATATTTTGCCGTAATAAGTAAAATACGCATTTAATTATCTCTCGGAAGTATTTAGGTGGTTAGTACAAGACAATGATCAACATTCGATTTCGCAATTTTTTAAATTAAAAGTTTTGACATCTTATTGCATTTATTTATTTATTTATTTTGTTGATACCAAAAAATTCGGATTACCCGAAATTCCGATAAAAATAGAAAAGAAAAAGATGTGTGCTAAAAATGTAAGTTATAAGTACTCAGTACTACTATCTCTTGAATCGATGGTAGTTCTGACTCTGTACTGCAACTTATAAAGAATGTCACAATAAAAGATGTAATTTACTGGGTATCGGAGTCATGGGACAACGTTACACAAAATTGTTTAGTAAAGTCACGGAAGAGGTTATGGCCAAGTTTGGTTGATTCTAGCAAAGTTGAACAGGCAGAAGTAAACAAAAGCGAAATTCTTCCGCTTATTAAATGTATCCCAAGCTGTGAAGACGCAACTGAACACACTGCGACTGAGTGGTTGTCTTGTGATACTGGAGACAATCAGTTATATACAAATGAAGAAATCGTCTCTTTAGTTCAGAATGAGCCACAAGATGACTCTGATCTAGAAGAAACTGATGAGGCACAGAATTTTCTCGTTTCCCTTTCTGAAGCTGCAAATGCGCTAGAAATAGCACTGCGATATATAGAGAAGAGTGAAAATGCGACATCAACAGACGTTATGTTTATGAGACGGTGGCATAATATTGCTTCCACGTCGAGAATAACATCACTTCGTCAGACAAATCTGACAAATTTCCAAATTTCTTCACCCCAAAAGATCGTTAATGTAAATGTGTATGTGATGTGCTAATGTAATGTGTTTTTATAAAATGTAAATGTGATCCTTGAATTATTGCATTAGTTTCTTCAATGTGTACAAAATTATGCATGCTGAAAAATGCATGCTTGTATTTTAGTATGCATGCTTGTTTGTTTTTAGTATGTATATTTAAATCTTTTCAGGTAATCTTTTCAATTACATTGAATTTTTGAAAATAAAATCGGTTCGGATTAACCGGAATTTCGGATTAGCGGGGTTCTACTGTAATTCAACTCATTAAAAAATAAAACTTTGATCGTACACATGTGCCGTGAACTTCGACTGCGCATGTTCCTCGTGAGGAGTCCGATCGTCTGCAGTCGAATATTTAATGGATTCGTTACTATGGTGACGGCGAACGGAATTTCCCGGAAAAAATATTACGACAAGAAACACACCGCGCGGAAATAATTGGTAAAAAAACAAACATGAGCAAATCAAAATTTCTTTGGCTGATCGATTCAGAGAATAAATACACTTCGTCGAAAACGATCTCTATTGATTTCAAAGTAAGCATTATCATGTATTGATTTTGCGGTTTTATAATTTGCTTATGCGTAAAAACATTAGAACCACAGAGTAAAAAATTCAGACAGTCATTGAAAAACTTGGATTGATGTAATTGATATTGGTGTAATTGATATTGATGTAATTGATATTGATGCAATTAATATTGATGCAATTGATATTGATGCAATTGATATTGATGCAATTGATATTGATGCAATTGATATAAATGTAATTGATATTGATGTAATTGATATTCATTGATATTGATGCAATTGATATTGATTGATATTGATGTAATTGATATTGATTGATGAACATTGTAAATATAATAATAATCTATACAAAAATTAAAAATCAAGAGCAGACAATGGACGAAATGAACTCCAATGAAACAATCTCAATATTCTCGAGAACTTAGATCCTTCATCGTCCGGACGTCCTGATTTCAAACTCACGTCCACGCTAGTGTCCGGAGCTTCAAAATGTCCGGATTTACGTCAGTGAATGTGGCGAAAAAGAAATTTGCTTGTAATATGGAAAATCTGACGCATTCGAAAAAGCTTATGTTATTCCGCTAATGAAAGAAAATCCATAGTTTGCACTTTGGCACTGAACGAATTTTTTCGATGATGGGGGCCACTTTGACAGCTGAGAGAGGGAGGCTATCCGTGCCAGTTGTAAAAGAGCTGTTGAATGTCAAAGCGAATTCCGTTTTATCCTGCCTAAAATTCTACGGAAAAATAAAAAATAAGAATTTTTTGAAAAAAATTATCTCCTCCGAAAAGTATCTACCGAAAGAAACTGAAAAAGCAGATGAACCTCCTTATCCAGAGCCCAGCTCAAACTAAACATTAAAACTTGTGTTATTCTATTTTTCATTAATGTAAAAATGATTTACCAAAGATTTAAAAAATTGTATCTTCTTTGCATCACGACCTCTTAATTTTTTTTCACTTCATCAAACTCTGCGCTAGTGTTATGAAAATTGATCGTTGGTAGGCAGCTATTAGAATTTTATACTAAACTTCGACCACCACCCCTCCAGTTGTGTTGCCTGACAACATTGAAATTAAATTAATAATTTAACTTCTCGAATAGCTTTTTTAGTGCAATTATTTAAATAAATTCAAAGTCTAATCTTCTAACTAAAATTTAATAAGTAACAATTCACTTAAAACCTTTTTTGGTAACGATTCGATTGTGCGAATATCTGTGTCATTTTTATGTGTTTGTTTACATATTAATTAATTGCTTTGTGGGCAATTGCAGAGTGACGCTCCCACATTCTTGTCATTCATGACGCATCCCTGCACCTACGGAAAGAATTCGAAAAGCCCAGCGAATGACGTAGAAAGATCTAGAAGTCATGTGAAATGACCATTGAGCA
>BGPR01002017.1:53619-81769 GCA_013235015.1 Araneus ventricosus
CGAACATCAAGTATTCTCAAAATAAAATGTTTCCATAAATAATAAATAAGGAAAAAAAATTGAAATTCATAAACTAAATTCCAGTTGTTCATCGACGTTATAATTTGACACAAAAAATAAGTGGAATCCACGAACATCAAGTATTCTCACAATAAAATGTTTCCATACATAAGAAATAAGAAAAAGAAGTTTGAAATGTATAAACTAAATTCCAGTTGTTCATCGACGTTATAATTTGACAGAAAAAATAAGTGGAATCCACGAACATCAAGTATTCTATGGACTTACAGTTGAATCAGAACGGCACCGCATTCCCAAAACAGAAGGGATGATCTAATGAGATAATAGAGGAAAACGAAACAATTAAGAGGTTAATCGCCTTTGGTGACTCATTTAACCTTCCGTTGGTCGCAATCATTTTCATCCTTAAATGGTCACAATATATCTCGCACATATAAAGTCTATTCTATTTAATGTTCATCCAGTTTTAATAATTTTTCCTTCATAACTGCAATAATTTGTCCTAGTGAAAATGTAAATGAGCATGCTATATAAGAAAATTGAACTGTAATGCGTTAAAAACAGATAACCAATGTAGACTGGATGCGTATCCGTTAGATATTGCGACAAGGCTCTGTATTTTGTAAAGGCTTACATTCAAAAGTTTAAAACAACAAACAGACCAAATAAAACCAATTTTGTGAGACAATAGCAGAATACTCAAGATATTAAACAAAACTAGATCATGTTCCCTCTTTCGAAGACAGAACGCCGCTCCGTGCCTGATGTCATTACAGCAACCGAACCGGTTGGATGGGCACGAGACTCTTTCAAAGACAGAAGTTTAAACTCCGAAAACTTATTTATTGCACAATATGGGGATGGGGAATCTGGGGAGAGGGTTATATTTTAGTGAGGGCAGAGATAAAGGAATTTAAGAGTTAAATTACAAAAAAAAATACATTATAAAATGACACAACGTAAAGTAAGGAAAGAATTAATGCAATATAGAAAGAAACAGAGAGAGAGAGAGAGAGAGAGAGAGAGTACAGTAGAACCTCGATTAACCAAGTTGGTTGAGACCGTAATCATTTCGGATAATCGAAAAGTCGGTTAATAGAAGTTAAATTTCAAATCATGACATATTATCTTTCGTCACAGTTTCCCAAAATTGTTTAATTGAAATTATAAGAATAAAACTGCAAGTGCTACCAAGTATTAACATTTTAATAAACTTTTTTTAATAGATATCAGACTTCTTCCAAGCAATTTTTTGAAGCAGTTTTGACAAGAAGATTCGCGGATTGCATTTTCCCAATGGTTCCTTAAGAATGTTGTCAAAAGAGCATATTTCTTCTCTCAACAACGCGAAACTTTCCTACAAATTTACAGTAATTTTTTTCATGATACTAAATAACTCCTCGAGTTATAAAAATATATCGAGTTATTATCGAGCTTTTACGTGCTTTTAACACCGTGAAAATAGGCTCCAATGCCAACGTTCACACATTTTTTCTGAAACCAATGGGAGTGGTCTCCCCTAAACTTTCTCGTATACTTACCAAAAAGGTGTCATTTCCCCTCCCCTACCAAGCGCGAATAAAAATTGCGAACCTTCTCTAACCCAGAATGCTACAACTATCCAAAAGTTTCTTTTGGCGCGAGCGTAAGTCGAAATGAGGGTATTAGTAGTAGCGCGATTTCGAAGGTCACGAGTAGCACAATACACAATTTGGCCTTGTTAAATAAAGAAAATCTAATATGCAATTTGAACGCGTTTTTTTTAACCGATTGAAATGAAAATTGGACACAGATCTACTATTAGGGTTAGACGACCACAAACCAAATTTCATTTATCTAAGTAGTTGTATTTAGAAGTTATGGTGTTCAGAAGTATGCGATTATACAGACAGACAGTCAACCGTCCATCGTCGCTGTTAGGGGGGAATTTTTAATCGCCCGGGACCTCTTAGCTCGGTGTGAGAGGGTTAATAGTCTAACTCGCCCTTTGCTGCGTTATCGTGTTCACATACGCAGACAGACATATTCGAAAAATGTCTCTTTTCGGCACCAAGAAGTGCAGTTAAACGCAGTGGCGTAGCTAAAGGGGGGATCAGTCCGCCCCGGGGGCCCTTCAAAAGAGGAGTCAAATCAGACATGCAGGAAAGCAATTTTATAACTAAGAGAGACTAGCTATGAGAAGAGAGTCAGCTCATTTGTTGTCCACATAAAATATAACTAACGTAATGAATTCGTAGTTTTCGTCTTTTATCAGTAAATTGCCGATATGTGAAATAAAGACTGGTGGTGGATGCGCGATTTCGCAACCTATATGCAGAGATCGATCGAAGGCGTCTCACGACGAATTACGTGACTAATAAAATGTTTTTTCCCTAGAATTTATTATTTTTATTTTGAGGTTTATTCGCCCTATTTAACTTACAATGGAAGGGCGGCATGTTGCAAGTTCGCCCCGGGCTGCAAAAGTTGCAGATCCGCCACTGGTAAAACGCGGAGATGCATCAAAATATCGAGTTCGAATTTTTTGACAAATAAAATTTCTTCTCGTTGTCTTCGTATAAGAAAACGGACAAAAACACCCCCAGTTTAAAAGCAAGGATGCACCGTATGTTAAAATCGTTTTAAAAATGTCTTAATAACCAATTTTCTACTCAACTTAGAATATAAAAAGTGGGGGGGGGGAAACTTTGTGATCATAGAAGTTTCAATTTCATGCCGTCTTCACTTTCGACTTCTTTTCAATATTAAGATCTTTATATGGACAGTTTTTCCACATAGGCGAATGAGAATTTGTTTCACCTTGAGGAAAGAAGACCAGAAAATCTTTTTAAAAAAAGGGCAGATCACAGGAAAATGGCCCACATGTAGAATACGACATCTTCACTTTTCATAAAATCAGAAATCTTGACTCATTCCAATGCAGTGCATTTGGATAAAATAAACCTTAAAAGGATGAAGTACTATGTATTTCTCTAGTAAGTACAAAAATAGGCCACCCAGTTAGAGTAAAATTTATCAACTTACAATATTTTTTATCATCCATAAGAGTACCCGGTTGCTGTTTCGGAATAGGCATCTTTATCGTCTGAACAATGATCAGATGACGACGACGACACCTGATCCGGCATTCAGTGCTTCAAACTTCTACACCACACCAATGTTGGTACTTATTTAACGTGCACTATGCTCACGAACACTGCTGATCTTCAGAGGAATTTGCTTCATCACACGCGCAGGAATGGCGCTAGAGTATGCCCGACGGGGGGGGGCGATTTTCCCGACAGGGGGGCACGGTCTCCCCGACAAGGGGGCACGACCTGCTGCATGGGGCGACGAGTGCAATGAAATTGGTCTCAAATTTTTGCCAGATTATTATTTATCAACTACAGTTGAATACTCCGTACAAAAATTTTCCCCGATGGGGGGCACAGTATCCCCGACGGGGAGGTCCTGGCGCCACCCTTGCACACGCGATCCTCCTATCCCGAAACAGACTTGACCACCAGTTCACCACGAAAAAAAAAAATTCTATTCGAAATTCCTAACACTTTGATTTGAAAGATCTGATGAAAGGTTGAAAGATCAACCTCAAAATAAATGCGCGCATCTATGTAAATTGACAATTCTTTGCTTTTGCGGTGAACTAATAGTTCCAAATGACCAACCTGAATAAATCTCAACCGTTAGTGAGTTAGTTAGAGAAGGTAAGATTCATTTTAAAGAGAAGATACTGAGACTCTGAAAATGTATTGAGACGTACCTCCGATGAGCAACGGTCTTCTTAGGAGAGGGCCCACACAACTGGAATCCCCGACAAAAGCACAATGTGCGTTCAGAGAATCCATTTCCTACTCGCTCGAAACAATTTGGTGCAACGGAATGGGCGGAGATGAGCGGCAATTAGCGCCCATGAGTCAACTCAGATACAGGAAATGGCTGCTCAGAAACAACCTCGGATTGAAGAATCAGACACCGCAACCAGAGAAGCTCGAAAAAGGTGGAGATTTCACTTTGGAAAAAGAAAGACATTCTTTCCCTTCTCTACTAAAAATGGTTAAAAATTTCTTTTTTTAAATGAATGTACAGTTTTTTAAACATTTTTTCGCTCGATATCCGATTTCTAGATGAAAGACATTCCGTCACTCCACTGAAGAAGGAAAAGAAATTTCGCGACCTTAAATGCTCATTTAAGCTGCAAAACAGAACAGGAAAATAGAGCACTGATTAAGGATAAAACCAATTCTGCCAAATAAGCTGTTATTGTGAAATGTTTGGAACAGAGATGTTTGTTTAACCATTTTGTATTAATAATACATTTCTAATTAAAAATAGGCCTCATATACAAAGAGACTTACTTGATTTAGTTTAATTAGATTATTGCCTGAGCATTTTTCAGCTTGAGAGATAAAGTAAAAAATTAAATTGAGCTACAACCATAAAAATTAAAACTTTGAGAGCAATTAAGTTGGAATCCCGAGTCGTTATACAGGGTGTTGCCGAATTCGACCCACAAATTCAGGCGGGTGGTAGTAGGCATCAAGAGGATGAAAAATCACCATAGGGTTCCAAACGCAGTTTAGTCGGTAAAAATCGCAAAAATTCAGAGTGTCCGAGAATTGTTGGAAACTGTTAAAAATTAATAAAGAAAAAACTAATAATGTTTCAACTACGAATTTTTTTTTTTTTTAAATGAAAGCGCATTTTTAAAAGTTTTTTCAGGTAGTTAACGAGCCGGTTTGGTGATCCAGGGGGGCGTAAATTACTGAAAACTAAAAATTAGTTTAGAGCCATTATCTGCAAAAATATTAAAACTTGAAGAAAAATAAAAGCATGAAATTGTAGGGAATTTTACACTCTTTAATTTGTTATAAATATGCAGTGTGAAAACTGAAGAGTTTTTGAGATATTCAAGAAGAACTAAAAAGGGCACCATAAAACACGGATTAGCTTCTGCTGATCGGTAGCATACCAATATTGCTACCGATGCTTGAAGAGGGTGTTGCAGAATTCGTCTATTTTTGCTATTTTCACCGACTAAACGTCGTTTGGGACCCTGTGTTCTATGGTAAATTTTCATCCTCTTGATGCCTATTATCACCCCTCTGAATTTGTCGGTAGAATTCGGCAACGCCCTCTGCAAACATCGGTAGCAACTTCGGTATGCTACCGATTAGCAGAAGCAAATCCGCGTTTTATGGTGCCCTTTTTAGTTCTTCTTGAATATCTCAAAAACTCTTCAGTTTTCACACTACATGTTTATAACAAATTAAAGAGTGTAAAATTCCCTACAATTTCATGCTTTTATTTCTCTTCAAGTTATAATATTTTTGCAGATAATGGCTCTAAACTAATTTTTAGTTTTTAATAATTTACGACCCTCTGGATCACCGAATCGGTGTGTTAACTACCTGAGAAAAACTTCAAAAAATGAGCTTTCATTTTAAAAAAAATTCGTAGTTGAAACATTACTAATGTGTTTTTATTATTTTTAAAACGGTTTCCAACAATTCTCGAACACCCTGTATTTTTACGATTTTCCCAGACTAAACGTCGTTTGGGACCCTATGGTGATTTCCTACTATCACCCCTCTGAATTTGTCGGTCGAATTCGGCAAAACCTTGTATATTTAGTAAGAGATAAGAATGAAAAAAGATATTTGGAGAGTTACAAGCTACAGAGGTAATAGCTAATCTGCAGTAGGTAGTGCTTGAACTCGATGTTATATTTTTTTAAAAAACACCTCCGGACATTAGTATTGATGAAATAAAATACCACAGCAAAAGATTTTTATGACTTCATTTTTTTTTTCTTCCCTCCCTCGTTGAGTGATTATTATTTGCCCGAAACTGCTTTAAGGGAATCAATAAAATTTCAACAGTTCATCGCACATTTGTTTAGAATAAACCTGGTAACGCATGTCCAAATATCTTAAGTTGTTCCAAATTTTGTTACTCAGATCCTAATCAATAAATAAAGATAGTCCACGTCGCATGTCGTTCAACGGTTGCTGAAATTTTGAAACAGCCACACGAGAGTATCCCATGCTGTCTGATTCAATGCAACAAACACGCAATCAGAACTGGAAAAATTTACTTCAGAGAGAAGATCAATTCCATCAACAACCTCGATAAGGAATATCAGTCTCGTCATTTGACCCGATTTCAAACTTCAGTAGGAATAAATCTATCAATATTTTATTAAGCAATAAGATAATGACTAAGGTTTTTTATATAATAGGGCAAAAGGTTGCGTAAACTAACAAATACTAAAAGCAGAGACTCAGGATGTCAGAAATTCTTTTGGTCACCGCGCCAAATATTCATTTGTCATTGCGTTAATTATAAAAGAAAACATAGAATATGAACTTTTAAATTATAGTCCATAAATTCTTACCATTTTAACTATTCAGAAAATAATTTCTATAGTTAAATGAAGTATAACAACATGAAACAAATTCCTCATAAAAATTACAAATGGATTTTTAAAATTTAAATACAGGAATAAACTGGTCAAGTTGTTAACATTCTTTTTCCGCGTTTTTCACAAATATGTAAAACAGTATCTAAATCACAAATATGTGTAACAGTATCTAAATAATGACAGGTTAAAAATCTGAAAAATCTATTGTACCAACTATTTTCTACGATATGACTTTTTGGGGATACTTTCTATTATTTCTTCTATCGTTTGAGATATTATAATTTTCCCGAGAAACCAATAGATGGCAGCACGACAGAAATAATATCGAGAACATACGAAAAGAACCACGGCATGTAATCGAATGCGCCCTTTCAAAGATCTTTTTCCTTTCTCGACAAAAACAAGAAATTCTTAGAAAAATGCCTTTCCCTTTGTGGTTTCACTCAATGAAAGAAATAAGACACCTTTGTTCTGAAGGAGAGGAAAACATTCAGGAAAACTTAATGAAAATTTATAGTTAATACAAAGTCTAGAAATAATAAAGAAATTTAAAATATTTCTCAACGAACTTGCATTTTTAACAATTCTATAATTATTCCAAATTGCATCCGTAATATACAGGAAGACTTTTATTAAAAGTAGATTATACTTGTTCTAGTTTTGAATGCATATTCAACTCTTTTGGCAAACCAAAACAATAAGATTTAAACCAATTTCAATCCGTTATGATGCCAGAGTAGAAAGAAGTATAGCATCTCTCTCACGAAAAAAATGTACACGTAAGTTTTTAAATTCTATTTTCACTCGAGAATGCGCACTTTCCACTCTGAATAAGTAAAAAAAGTATTGTTCACAAATTTTACGTTACGCTCGCATATTGTACAATATCGTAAAAATATTGCAGAGTATAATGTGCAAATTGGGACAATACACCCGCAAAATATCAGCTTTCAGATCACCAAAATTGTAACTATTTTCATCAAAATGAAAATAAATTTAAACAATGCCTAGCATAAACCAACTGATATTAGATTAATAAGAATTGCAGAACCTTTAAATGAATGATGACACAAAGAGCGTTAAAATTAATGTTTCTATTGAACTTTTGCAGAAATTTGGTGAATGAAAATCGTGGAAACAGTTGTTGGGGAAGTTTTAACAAGGTGGCCATTGAAACAGAGACAAGATTTTGAACTTCTTCCATTCCGTACCACTTTTAACTACAAGAAAAAATCAGCGAACGACCTCAAGTACACATACTAATGGACAAACAAAACAACCAAAAAAACAATAATTAATGACACGCAATTAGAAAAACTAAATAAATCCATTCTATAATATTAAAAAAATAGGATTATTTAAGTATGGTTCATTTGTGAGCACGAATGAAAATTCCAAGCACGCGCGAGAATGAATACGCACGCAGGCTCAGGAATTCTTAGCACAGAATCCGAGGTCATTTACATTCGTGCAATCAAACGTACGTTTCTTGTTATATGGTTGAACGTTTAAGAAAATTAAGTATTCTACTGACTTTTATTAACAGCAAAAAATATGAAAGGAAATTCATCGGCATATATTAAGTGTTAAGTGACTATGCAATGGGTGACAGACTAGTGCAAATATGAGAGAAACTGTTTAACCCTTTGCTGCGCAAGGCATTAAATTTTTGGAAATATGATGAAAAAACGTCATGATTGGTCTAGACATAAAATCTACATTTAAAAAAAAAAACTTACTTCATTCCGAGGGAGGGTCGTCCCCCTTTGGGGTCTCCCCCCATATGAGAACCACCTTGATACACTCAAAAAATATTGTTGAATCTAACAGAAAATCATAAATTAATACTTCAAGAATATTGGAGCAAAATTTGCGAGTTAATTTCCTGAAATCGTAAACGTCCAGAAATGAAAAAATTTCTTATCTCTGAGTTAAGGAATTAAAATTTCTTATCTCTGAGTTAAGGAATTTTCCCAAACTTTATATCTAATAATTCCTATTCCGAAACGAAATTTCATAAGACTGCTATATACATTCTAAAAGGAGTACTATTAGCCCTATCCTAAACCTATTATTTCACATTTATAGTTGAATTTAACGGTGGAGAAGCGAGTGAAATTAGGTGTGCCATCAGCTGCCACACTACGCCGCAAAGGGTAAGGAACTTCGGGAAAACTTTCATGAATCGTGCAATGATCAACCATCTGCGACCACTGATGATTTGTTGCAGGCAGTTGGATTCATATTCACCCAAACAGTAGATTCACAATTTCCATGTTTCTGAAAACATATTTCACATATTTCAATGTTTAAAATTGTGCCGAGACCTGTCTGAATGCGAGCCTTCAGATACTGATGAAAAAGTGAAACACTACCGCGCTATCATCACAGGAGGTAGAGTTCTATTAGGAAAGTATCCAGAAATTCATTGTTGCTTAAGTTAAATGTTTAAACTGGAAAGAAAATTACGTAGGAAAAGAGAAAAATGCATACACAGTAGACTCATAACTATCCGGCCAAATGTGGTGAAAGGATAGATTGGATAACAAAAACACCAGCCATGCCTGAATTCGTTCAATGCTTACTTCCTACTATACCATAAAAAACACACTTTTTATACCACAACCTTATCTTATTTATTATTTCGAACCTCTTATTAGAGGTCAGTACTTTATACATGCTTGTTATGTACAGTACTGTATGTTTCAATATTGCAGAAAACGGAACTTTAAGAATAAAAATACTGTGCACACTTTAAATCAAATTTTATGATGCAGGAAACATAAAATCGTGCACACTGTACAATATGAATATAATGATATTTCATTATGTGAAGAGTAGAGCAAGCATCTTGAAGAAGAAGGCAGTCGCTGATCCAATCAATACTTTATTCCAGTTTCTATTTACCCATTTTAAAGATGATAATGTAGATTATATATGAACTTAATAGTTATATTAATATCTTTAAAAGTAAATTCCACTCAATGGCCATGAATGAAACTTACGCGCGAAGGCAGCGTTTTGACGGAGAGGAATTACATGGTGAAAAAAGGACCGTTACAACAACGCGGCGGGTTTTTATACGGAGAAGCGGGGAAATTCCCTTACGCTGGAAGCCGGTTGAATCCGGACTTCTTCCAGTTACAGTTGCGGTTATTTTTATACTAGAGCTTAAGTAGAAATAATTTTATTAATTAAAAGTTAAGAAGCGTTTTTAAAATTAGGATAATGTTAGGTTATTACATGAATATATAGACTTTAAATAAAAATCAACATTCCTCATTTGATGATGGAGAACTATTTTTTTGCTACTCCGGACAGTAGCGGGCCAGATAATCGAGAGCCTACAGTATATTAATAAAATACTTTTTTTAAAGATGTTTAGTTATTTCGTTTCAACTGCAAGAGAGATCTCACTTAAATAAATAACCCTCGAATTAAACATTAAATATATTAACTTGAGAAACTTTAATTAAATGTTTCAAGTAAACTCTGTTTGGAATTCTAGTGCCTCGGCCTTCAGAAGCCCCCATCTGAAAAGTTATCAATACAATTTTAGACCTGAAACCATTCTTCAGATAAATTAATCTCTCTACCGACCTATCATTCATTTACCGTAACAACAAACGCTACATTTCTTTCAACACTGCGTTTAAAAGTAAATTCAATAACCGCGAACGAGAACTGCAGATAAAAATACGAGAAAGTGTTTGTGAGCAGCAACATATCCCCCCTAAATATATCAGGCGAAACAAGGGCGGTGAAAAGAAACTGCACTTTTGTTCCCTCATAAGTTATTACTGCGAAGAAACTAAAGAAACAAAGGAAAAAACAGGAGCATGCATTTCAGCGGAGGGAAGGGAGAGCTGAGAGAGAGAAAGTGAAAAGTAGCAGGGGGGCATGGCTCTCAGCAGCCCATTTTTCAAGGGTGGGGGCCTTCTCCATGAGGTTCCCATCTTTCTCAGGGATCATTTATCTGGATCCTGCCACCCCCTACCGGGGGAGGGGCTCGATAAAACTCAAATGAAACAGCGCATTGCCACCCGAGGCACAAGAGGTATCTTTTCATGACGAGATAATTTTATTGTTAAATTGTATTCTTTAGCACAGGACTTGTTAACTTCCTGTTAGTGGCCGTTTTTGAGGTACTCGGAAAAAAAAAAGACCCACATCCCATTTTTCCACGCCGATTTCACTGGACTAGTTTCATATATGAAAAGATGGAATTTCTATTGCAAATTTTTCTTTGACCTCCAGATTTTTTTTGATTTAACAAATATTTTCTATATTTCAGTACATTAATAACAACGAACTTTTTAAAACATCTATTTTATTTTTATTGGTGAATAGCCTCATGCCCCACGTTCTTATTCTTGGGAAGAAAATAAGCAGGCTATACAATATGCAATAAATAAAGGAATAAAAATGCCACTAGGTAAACCGTAAAGAAACGTTTTAAACTCGGGAGATTTTCTTCATTATGTATCCTTACTGGTTTAGAAAATCCAAGCAATATCGAGTTTGGTTAACTTTTAACATTTCAGTTCAGCAGTGGCTGGACTGATATCACACTCCTTTGTTCTTGATAAAGGATATATTTCAAAATCCATAGCTAATCTGAGAGACAAAATTATAACACAGAAACAAAGCAGGTACAATTTATACCCGACTTGATTAGATCCACACCATCAATGAATTTGAGTTGCAGCGGAGAGTCATTAAACAGAATATCGATTACTGCTACATAAAACTGATTCTGATCCAAAATATCGATTACGTTTAAACACGCTTTATTCAAACTTAAGACCATTTAACTAGGCTTATTGGCAAAACGTAAAACATGCTCCGTACTGTTACTGATGATAGTTCACTGGTTATCCGCTTTAAAATATAAGCATCGATCCTCTGAGCGAAGAAGTAGATCATCAACTACATAATGCGATGCATACTATTCTGTAATAAAACACATTTATAAAACAGAAAAATAGTTCACGAACGATCTCGGGTTCTAAACCATTAGGAATTTTATCCGCTGTTACGCGTAGCCTGATTGTTGGCGATATATGAGCACTACCACAAGTGGTATTCACATAAAAAAGAAGAAAGAAAGCTTTACAATATTCTTTCCCGGGGCACATCTGAAAGAAAATCCCTCGTTTGGAGAGCTCTGTTCCGTTCCGCGTCCTTGCCAAGGATCAGCTGCCGGACTATATATCAACCCCACTCCACCCCCCTCCCTTTTTTATCGTCTGCTGATCGATGATCGAGTTCAAAATCCCCTCGAGACAGGTGTTGTGGCAAGAACGAGCAGCATGTGTTTTGGGTGACACTTTGCAATGAGGAGGAAAAAAATCGTCTGCCTAGGTGGAGTTGAGGCATTTCCTTCAGCATTTGTTTTATCTCCGATTTTTTTTTTTTTTTTGGGGGGGGGGGCCGCAAACACAGGAAAGGTAATACCCATAATGGAAATTGTTGTAAAAAAGACAATCAAATTGATTTTTTTTTAATGAGAAAAGAGTGAAACCTACGCAGAGTGGTGTCATAAAGTCTTTTTCACCGACTGTTTCCACTGTTAATAAGATGTTTAAAATTACAATACCGCCAGCTGTTATTTTAAAATAAAAAAAATCGATTTCATACTTCAGATTAAAAGATTTCTAGATATACGACCGGAAATTAAGTGAATAAGTAAGAGTTTAGCTCCTGCGGTTGAAATTGCAATTAATAAATTTTTGAAATTAATTATACAGGTGTCCGAGAGAGATCTTTAATATTTAAAAAATTATAATAAAAATCCGAAAAGGTGAAATGAAATCCAGTTTGCGGCAAAATGGTGAAGAATTTTTTTTAGTATCAATAAACTGAGGTAGATGGCGCTAATTGCTTGACAACTACAATAAGCAACGAACGCTCTTAGGAGAAAGCGCAGTGTGTATGACGGTTAGCGGAAAAAGAGTTACTGAAAACCGTACAAAGAAAATTTCGCCTGATATGCCATATAAGTCCACCAAGTGTGCATTGATGCAGAAATTTAAAGACACGAGAATTGTTTTAAAAAAAACACTTGGCGGGAAATTCAGCCCAGATTGGACATTCTTTGTGCTACTAAAGGAGATCATGTACAGCGACACTGAATGTTCTGTAAAAAACTGTTAAATTTCTTCATTCTTTTGCCGCAATCTGCATTTCACTTCACCATTTCGTGTTTTTATTAGTAATGTTTGGAATAATAAAGATGTTTCTCGGACACCCTGTATTAATGAAACTGAATAACAATGGGACAAAATCGAAACCGGGACTGCCTACATCTGATCGCATACGGCAAATGGAAGTGTTTGGCAGACATACCGAAAATTCCAACTCTGTGAAATTGAAATAAAGGATTCCATCCATTCTTGGAAGCGTTTTCAGTGAAGGATTAACTCAGAATATCCTAAAAGCATCTGCACTTCGCATTAGTAAGAGCTTTTGAAGTTTAAATTCAATTTTCCTCCCTTCATCAGAGGACAAAATTTTCTAGACTATTCAATGAAAAAAATCCCCGGAAAACCACTCAAATAAACAGTTTGGTGAATTTTCAATCTCTCTCAGGTTTTACGGCAGAAGTCGTAAAAGTAAAGCTCTTTACAAAAAGTAGTTTGAAGGGAAGGTTTTAGCTTCGTGTCTGATCTCCTCTGAGCGAAAACTTTTTAAACGCTTGTCCGCCTTCTTTTTAGAAAGAATGAGAGAGAGAGAGAAAAGATTTTGCACAACACTTTCTTTTTAAGCGTTCGGTTTTTATGAGGAACGCCGATCTCCGAGTGGCAGAGTTTGTATATAAAATGACAAGGCCACGCACTACCGCGTGGATCGTAATTTGGAATTCTTGATTGTTGTTTTCGATTTGTTTTCGAACACTTCTTCGGAGAAGTCAAATAATTATGAGTCTTCCCAAGAATTGATTACAGCAAAACTTGAAGAAGAATGGAGCGTAATTGTGATATCGGAAATCGATTCCAAAATATCAATTTTGCACAATATATAGCGTTCGTTTTTATAAAAGTAACGCAGATCTCCAAGAAGCACAGCTTGTTAATAAAATGACAATTCCATGCACTACTGCGTGAATCTTAATTTGCAACTCTTGATTGTTGTTTTCGAATACAGCTTTCTCGTGACAGTCGAATTAGCATTCATCTTCCCAAGAAATGATTCTGAAGAACAATGGAACGCATTATGAAATCGGAAACTATAACAGAAATCGAAACTTTCAAAATTCACATTATGAAATAAAGCTGTTCTTGCAAAACATTTCGGAATAGATTATAATGCTATACGTCCAAAATTGGTTATTCAATAATAAACAGTCTGATGCGCAATAGATTGAAGTTAGTTTAACCCTCTGACCCGAGTATCGTTCATTTTGGCCGCTAGAGTAACATATTAAGTAAAAGGATATTCAAAATGTGTTCTAAATGTTAATGTTGCATGGCACATGATACAGGTTTGCATACAGTTTTTAATAGTGAACCCAAAACGCATTAAACAGTGGTTGGTCCCTATTGTGTATCTGTGTACAATTACCTGGTACACATTGGAATCCATTCCTATTCCGAGAATATAGCAAAAGACTGCGCTAACGAAAACCAGACTATTTACAAGTTAACTTTGTGCGTAGACTGTGTAAAGTACTCTTTCCTGCATCCAAAACAAATTTTGACTGTAGGTTTGAAAAGTCTTAACTTTTATGTTTTGAAATCACACACGGTCTACTGAAGTGAGCCCCATACTCTTCACTTGGCCACTATGTGAAATTCCAAGACTTGAGATGATAACGGTTTCTTAAACTTTTTGCACCAAATCATGTTTGATCTATAAGATTTAAAGAGTAGATATTCGGTAGAATCCAGACCTAAAAGTATCGAACGTGCCATCACCAAGCTGAGACTGCCACCAAGCCAATCGCAAGCGGCAGATCTCAAGTCATATTAAAATATGAGTCAATGTATTAAAAAACACAGAAAATTAAAATGTTTGAATGACTAGAAAAGTATCTTGCCTTCCATGGAATGATGATTCACTAACAGATAAATAAGAACAATATGAAAAAGCTTTTTTAAAATGTTTCTGAATAGTAAGGTGAGCAATCTCCCTCCTTTAGGAAGGATAGTCTTTCTTCTGTAAGTTCGTCCTCCCACATGCACCCCTTTTTGATATTTGAAGACTAATCAATAAATCTCCGTATTCGATCGATGCCGAGCCGATCTGTTGCGTGTGATGTGGCGTGTTTCTTGTTCGGATATTTCCGATTTATTGTTAGAAGATGATACATTGACAATAAAAACAAATGTTCATTCATTCATTACTTTTCATTTAATAGAAAAATACTCATTTAAATAATACATCATTATAAGCATGTAAGCATAATTGCAGTATAAAATGTTACAAAAGATTTTATCATGCATTTATCGTATTATAGTGTATTGTTCTGTATTAACGTTACAAGGAATAAAATGTTTCTTTTATTTAAGGTATTTTTTCTTCATTTTATTTATGTCCTCCTTTTCACTGTAAAACAGTTGATCACCTTATGCACAGTAGCCGACAGCGTCCAAAGATTCACTGAAGGCCAATTTATATTCCTTGCAATTCGTACTATTTTGAATGCTTAGAGCACTGTTAAAAACCCTAATAATTTATGGTTTATAATTAATTCAAATCAGATTTACAACACTCCGATCACCTATACGCATATGAAGGAAGACTTAACTTCCACTTCAATTTCCAATTTTTCAGACAGTCATGAAATTGAAATTTGGCACTTAATCCGCAAGCTGAGCATAAAATTGTTTTGTGAAGAAAAGTACGAAGACAATTAATTATCAGAAATTTATAAACATTACTGAAATAAGCTATGCCCATCAGTGGCAACATTCAAGTCAACACCAGCTATTAAGTAATGAAACAGAATAAGTAAATTAATAACGAGAATGAAATAGAATATTTAGATGAAGTCAAATGATACTGAAATGCTTATACTGAAAGATGAACGATATTGCTCATCTTTCAGTATGAGCAATATCGCTCTTGGAGACTGAAATCTATATACTGAAAATAAATTGGAAAAACCATGAGACAGTCCCCCAGCCCGAACCACTGAACCGATTTTGATAATTCTTATTTCATACGAGAGCTTATGACGTCTAGATATGCAATCAATGGTCGCTCGCCCCCACCACCCTCCATGTTCGAGAGAAATCGAAAAGGCACGACTCCACTGTGATTTCTTTACGGAGAAAAGCTTCAGCCCAACCACTAAACCGATCTCGACAATTTTTATTTCATGCGAAAGCTTATGACGTCTAGATATTTCATCATTGGTCGCCTGCCCACCACCAGCCTCCAGTTTCGAGAGAAATCGGAAAATAATACTTTGGCAGAGTCTATCAGCCTTATACGACCGCCAATTCGCCAAGCTTCAAGCTAACCACAGAGTATTAATATTAAGGGCGAGCAGCTGATAACCGAAGGCGGCTAGTTTGAAATTAAACCAAATGTTATACCTTCAGGAATGGCGCTAGAGTATGCCCGATGGGGGGGGCGATTTGCCCGACAGGGGGCATGACCTGCTGCACGGGGCGACGAGTGTAATGAAATTTGTCTCAAATTTTCGCCAGATTCTTATTTATCAACTACAGTTGAATACTCCATACAAAAATTTTCCCCATGGGGGGGCCCTACCTCTATATACCTTAGTTTTTCTTTTAAATCAAACAAACGCATCTGGTATAAATAGGGTTGCCATAATTACCAAGCATTTATATGGGACGTTTAAGTGCTAAATAAATAAAACAGGAAAAAAGAAAGAAGCTAATGGTTTATTTTACTCTGATAAAAAAAATCAATGAAGTTTGTTAAGCAATCTAATAAAATGACACGTAGAATAATAATTTTAAAAAATGCGAGGCTAATCCTTTTTACCCCAGGCAAATTTTAAAGTTGATTTTACATCCTTAATTATATCATTTTCTTCTTTCAAATAATCATAAAATCGGGCTCAAATTATTTTAAAATTACAGTGGTGTGGAGTTTAGGAAGAAAACGGGACAAATAGTAATACGGGAATGAATAGTGAAATACGGGACGTATGCGTTATATCTACGTATAACGCATCAACTTGCAGCTTAGAATGAATGGATAATTCACAATTAAACTTAAAAGTAAGTTATTCCAGCATCTTCCTCATAATCATTACCAAATGTATATAAATGTATACATATTTAACATTATCGTAACATGAAATATCCCACTTAAGGCAAAATTGCTTGTCTCGAAAAATTTCAAAATAACCAATGGCCGGAGGACAAAACAGATTCAGGACACAAGTCCAATGATTCGGAAGTTCCAAGTAATACAATATGTTCTAGGGCAAAAAGAGAAAGCTTATTGAGTTAATATTAATCTTCGAATCCATAGTAATGTAAACAGCAATATCTCGATTAAACAGACCTACGGTACGTGACGACAACAATCCAATGTCCAAAAATCGATAATGTTCGAATCCAATATAAATTACCAAGCCCGAGGGAAGGAAAACGACTGACCGTTACACTTGGTTACTCCTTTGCCATTATTCAATTCCCGGAAAGTATTATCATCCAACTGTTGCCACCGGCAGAAGTAAAGATGGATCGCTTGGAGCTCGGCAAAGCGAACACCCAACTCAATTTCCTTCAACGGTGGAAACAAAGTTACGGATCGAAATGGGAAAAATGCACAGTGTGCCCTCCAAGTCCTATTTGCCGAAAAGTTTTATACATCAAATCAAACGTGAATGATTAAATCTTAGATATTAGATGAAGCAAAGTGGAATGGAAGATTGTTATTTTCACAATAGCAATGATGGAAGAATTGATCTTCAGACTAAATATTTACATTACAAAGTTACTTCTGTTTCAAACATTCATTCTTCGCCAGAATATTTTTTTATGAATGTAAAATTTGTAATGAAACTAGGTAAAGCATTATGGCCTACATGTATTTATATGATGACCAGGCTGGTATTGGCTTTTTAAAACCTATGTACAAGAGTATACAAAATAAAATAAAAGGTTACAGATAAACTATTTTTGAACTTAAGACGACTGGTGGAATCTCCTAAAGAAATCAGTAATTCTGACGCAACATGTGACAAACGGGAATGGTACCCGCAATTTGGGAACCCAAGTCAGACGACGAAAATGACAAATGAACCGTAGCACCTCATTTTTCAACTTCATCACACCAACCTTTGTATATAAAAGCCTTTTTTTTTTACATTTAAAACGAATAAACCTGTACTCATCTTCCCTTGCCATGATAATTTAGAATTAGTTCTCAATCTCATCAGTGTGGAGACGTTTGAGCTTTTATTTATTTACTTCGTAACAATTAGCCTGTGCTCTTCCCTCTTTGCCATGATAGATTAGAATCAGTTCTCAACCTCATTGTGTACTGGCTAAATTGAATTATAATCAAACGAAAACAGACAAGTTCATAAAATATTCAGATAAATATCCCATAGAAACATGAAGAAATATTATTATTATTTTATAAAATAAATTATTCTCAGAGGAAAGTGCACAATCGAAAGGTTCCGGAATAAGCTCTGTAGAATACTAACAAAACACAGCAAAGGAGTTTGCTTCCCTGCCGTAAAGCAACCGAAAAAGCATAAAACACAAAAAATTTACCTTGACGAAAGATTCTACAATCAGCTAATAAAGTAAATGAAAATTTTTTTTAAATGTTAGAAAATGATATCTTTTTATTCTAGAACGTCGTCTGCCATATGATAACAAAATATGCCATTTCCAATATTTCTATTACTCCTCTCCGCCAAATTTTAAGTCATGCTTTAACAAATGCTTCTTTGACCTAACGCAATCCAAACACCATAAAGTACATAAAAAAATTGATATGACCGTCATATTCTACAATCACCTAATAAAGTAACGTACACATTTTTAAATGTTCGAAATGCTTATCTTTCGATCCTAGAAACTCGTTTACCATATGATAAAAAAAATCTGCCATTCTTATAATTTGTAATATTCTTCTCCGCCGATTTTTAACCCATGCTTTAATAAATGCTTCCTTAGCATAACGCAATCCAAAATGCATAAAGCACAAAAATTTGGCGTGGCCGAAAGATTCTACAACCAGTTAATAAAGTCAAAGAAAATTATATGTTCGATATGCTAACTTTTGATTCCAGATAGTCCTCCGCCATATTATAACAAAATCGGCCATTTTTAAAATTGTAATATTACCCTCCTCCGAATTTTAAGCCATGCTCTACTAAATACTTCCTTGTCATAACGCCATCCATAAAGCATAAAGTTTCATGGGGGAAAAATGGCATGACCGAAAGATTCTGCATAAAGCTAATAAAGTAAAATAGCCGATTTTTAAATATTCGAAACGCTAGTTTTTTTATTCTAGGTCATAATCTGCCATATGATAACAAAACCTGCCATTTTTTTAAAATTTGTAATATTCCTTTCCACCAAATTTTAAGCCATGTTCTAGCAAAAGCTTCCTCGACATAATGCAATCCATAAAGCACAAAAAATTGAGTTGACAGACAGATTCTACCACCTAATAAAGTAAAAGTACAATTTTTTTTTTATTTTTATGTTCGAAATGCTAATGTTTTGATACTAAAGCACCATCTGCTGTATGATACCAAAATCTGCCATTTTTAAAATTTCTATTATTCCTCTCCGGCAACTTTTAAGCCATGTTGTAACAAACGCTTTCTTGCCGTAATGATCCTCTCCAAACAGCATAAAGCACAAAAAATTGACGTGACCGTTCAAAATTCCATTGCATTTTATCGTCTTCCTACAAAAAAGCATGTTCTTTAAATTTTTGAAAAGCCAATCGACCGGGACGGTCACAGTCTCGAGACAAGAATGGGACCGGGACAAAAGAATTCTTAAGTCGAGCCATTATTCGGCGACGTGACGCAGTTTGCTGGACAGCATGTCATCCGATTCATACGACATCGTCTGTCACAAAAGGTGCGGTTTTTACGATGTTTTAGTTATTTAAAGATGTAGTTTCTGACTCTGGAACACTTTTCAGTCCAGACAAAAATAATTTAAGGACGAAAACATCGGTGCCTCGTACTTTTATGCTGCTTTCTTCAATAAAACGAAAAACATGAATCATTTTCCAAGACCAGAGATAATCCACAAAATAAGACAGTTACTGTCTTATTTTCTGAAAACTAATAAAGTTTGGTATGTTGTTTTTTTCAAATCTGTCAACAAACCTTAACCAATCGATTCGTCTTTTTTAACCACTTACCCAAGGGCAGACTGAATCGTAACTTGAGTAGACACAAAAAGTTTAAAATAAATTTATTGATACTCGTATAGTATTATTTCATATAGGCAAGCAACAAAAAATTATATAATACAAAATAGTAAAGATTGCAAGATTAGATAGTGAACAATATTTATGGAAAAAATTACAATGAGTTGAATTTTTAATTAATATAAAACCAAAATAATTCTTGTAATAATTAAAAATACACCAAAGAAACACTTCTATGCCTTTGGGAGAAATATGAAAAATAGTTTCAAGGAAATTGAAGGCTAGTTGAAGGAAATTTAGCAATTCATTATTAGGCTGATGATTATAGCTACGAAGACATCCGGATTAGTCAGAACAGTTCACAATTCCGACTGTTTGTCCTGAAAATAAATTAAATCTCTCGGATTTTACTTATACGTAAATAGCTCATATTAAAAATAATTACATTTTTTTTAAGTTAATTAAAATAGCTGCTGATGAATAAAAGTAAAATGAAAGGGAATCCGTTGCTCCCAACGGTACTCACAAAATTAAAGTGTCCAGACGTCCCGGATTAGCCGGAACACACCCGAGTTTCGACTCTCTGTCTCTTCTGGAAAAATAGAATTTGACTCAAAAAGTGCTCCCTATTCTAATTAAATGTCCTGGATTGAGCCGAAGAATTCTTCTTTCCAACTTTTACTATACATAAAATGAAATCTCTTTAACATAACCAAGATGTTGCAGATGAATCAACCTGACAGAAAAACTGTAAAAGTAATCGAAAAATATTTTATTTATGTTTTCTTTAACTCTCCCTGCTTCTTCATTTTTTTAAAAGTAGGGCTACGTTCCTCCCATTGGGGTCTCACGAAGGAATTTGATTCTTGCGCCAAAACGCAACAGAAAACGTTGTATGGGAGATCCCCTATATCTCGGTAACTACATATGTTAAAAACACAACTGTCTTATTTTAGAGATAAAGGGTAACAACAGATGGTACAAAAAAAATTGAAAATCGGAAAAGAGTCACGCGAGTAAAGTAGTCCTACGTCTTTAACATAGCGGCTGTTTAAAAAAGACTGCCTCCGGACATTTTTTTTTATTTTTCAAAATTAATTATTTTATTGTCACTGATTTTTTTTTCTTTTCAAAAATCCTTTTCTCCTCCCAGGACCAGCGTCTCAGATTTTGAGCAACGGTTCTAAAGTGTCCTGGATTGAAATTCAAAAAATCTGGTCACTTTACAATAATGCAATAGCACATCCAGGGCCGTCGAGAGCCGAGCCGGGTACCGAGGTAAAGTACTGGCTCACGAGCTCCGACACTGGCATGTGGGGCCCCTTGAGAATTATGACTGTGGTGACTAATCAACGGACGGAAGACTGTCTTCCGGTTGCCCGATCATGCCACGTATTCTTGCAAAAATTTAACCACCTACTGTAATTTCGATTAATATAATGAAAATGTACGAGTTTTGCATTCAGAGAAAATAAATGCTAAAATATATTTCAACTCATACCGTCAGTGGCGAATCTAGGGGGATGCTATGGGGCTGCAGTCCCCCCCCCAGAGCTAAACCGGAATTGTTTATTGTTCACAATTATACAACTGTATATTCTTAATTTCCATTTAAAAAAAACCGTCACAACATTGCTTTTTGGATTGATAGGCTCGAAACTTTACCCACTTTTGTAGTCATCCTACTCGTACTTGCAGCATTGATGCTGTCGAAAACGTTTTTTGTCTAGTTATTTCATTGTGTTTTTTATTAAATTATCGAAAGTATTATAGCATTCTTTATGATTCTTATTGTCAGGTGAGTAAAGTCTGTAAAGTTAAAGTGGTTTTTTTTACATAAGCCATGAGGCTTGACATTCGCCACGACGATACAAAATTCTTTATGACCTCAGCCCCCCAACCCTGGATTCGCCACTGCATACCGTGGCCTATTAGTCATGGATAAGAATAAATAGTCTGAAAATAAGAAAAAAATATTTTTCCTTATTCCGGACCGGTGGACCCCCGTCCCAGTGGGTCCGGGCCTCGGGGATTTTGGCCCTCCTGCCCCCTTCTCTCAGCGAGCCTGGGTACATCCGTTTATAGATAAATTCAAAGAAATGAGACAAGTCATTGGGTGTCATAGCATGGAGAATGTTGTAGGGCAAACAGAACATCTTAAAAACAAGAAAACTTTGTTGCAGTCCCCGAGGAAATATCGTGCTCAATATGACAGCTCTATTTCCATTCCTTTTCATCGCAAGCGAAAGCCCGTCATCCCCGACTGCCGAATGATATATGCAGAAACTCAATCCGGCCCGAGAAAGCAGAGGCGGAAACACTAATCGGACCAATTACAAAACCACACATCGGGCGATCATAACAGGCGGAGGCCACTTTCAATTACGGCTATTCTTGGCCACAGCGGCAGACACGTCTTCATTCAGATTTTTTTTATCCTTCGTACCAATTTGGATAATTTAATGAGGCGAAGTTTTTGATTAGGTCGTAAACCGGTTATGGGGCTTCTGAAGTAATTAAATTGACGGTGAATGTATTTTTCCACTCGACTTGCATATGCTTAGCAACATCCTTTCATTAATAATAATGGCTTATTTGAAATGAGAAAAATCCGACAAGATTTGAAGGCGCGACACTCTTTTAAACTTCATTTTCGGGTGCGATGTCGGATCATATTATGGTCCGTCTCATTTATGGAGGGAAAGCAACACACAAATGTTTTAGGAAGTGATTTTCTGTAATAAAAGACGTCACTTTTTTTTCTGGATAAAGAATGAATAATGATGAAAAGGAGAATTAAAAATTAAGCTATTTCAAATGGTTTAAGATCAGTATGAGAACTCAGAATATCAGGTTTCCACCTCCAAATTTCTTATACCATATAACCGAATGTGTCGATAGAATAACCGAATAACCGTTATTTACTCAAATGTTGTCATAATTGATTTAAATAAATTTAAAAAGGTCAAGTTATGCTTGGTACCTAGTGTTTTTTCCTCTTTTTATATCGGAAATAAAAATTAGTATCGGAAGTCAAGAGGCTACTATGTATTAAGTGGCATTTATTATTATTTTAAGAAATTACGTTTCCTTCTCCAAACATAAAACTGAAAATTTTCACCTTATCCAGGAAGAAACAAAATGAAGTGAAAAAAAAGTATTATTTTAAAAGTCAAAATGCCATTCAAAATCCTCCACTGCTTTATGAAAAGAGAAAGCGGAAATCTAAACTGAAGCATAACGTCCAAATGTCCAATAAAAGAACTTGCAACAAAAACATAAAACTTATTCAGAAATTCAATTTGCCTGAAAACCAAATTAACACGTTTCTACATCCGCGCAAAATAATTCATTTTGTGTACTACTTCCATGTTCTTCTCAACGATCTACTTTCGAATGAAACAATTTAGAATTCGCTGCTGCATCGAGTATGTCAGAAGAAATCAAACTTCAAAAGCTATAGATTCAGTGAGAAAATTTTCGAACGAAACACAAGGAAATTCAGCACTAGCAGGAGAAGTAGGGGGAACAAAGACGATTCGGAATCACATAGCACTGAGGAATGCGGAATCGGAAATACCTTCATCATGCAGGAGAGGCCGTTGTATGGGAACTGGAGTGAAGGCATGTAGCTCATAACAGTTTCGCTGCAAATGTTTGGGTCGGTATTATTCAAGCCTTCTCGTCTGAGCAGTAGGGAATACTTAAATTTACTACAACAAGTTCTGCCGTAACGTTCCAAAGAAAAACATGTTCCTCAGTCGCTGTGCCATTTAATATGGTTCCAGCATGATGGTGCACCAGCTCATGTCACTAATGTAGTTCGGCAATACCGGTGCCGGGAAAAGTATTGGCATGCACCACCCAACACTCAAAACTTCCCCTTTTTATCGAGGGTCTGTGGGGACACTCCCGTTTGTATTGTGACCCTTTCGCCTTGAAGAAAAATCTGAGTGCTCATGCTTGTCCCGGCCCTACCCAAGGTCGACTATTTTTATGCGGGGGATGATGCCTTTATTAGGGAGTATATGAGAAAGTCCAGTTCATATTAGAAAGCCGAATCCGAGGTTTTGAAAGTCGCAATATGTAATTCGCTCTTTTAAATGTAAGTAAACAGGTCTGATAATTTCGTTTCTGATGATAAAGTACAGTAATATATATATATATGTAATAATCTCATTTAATTTTATTTCAAATTCTAAAATTATAAATTTTAAAGTCTTAATGTATTCCAAAATCACTTTTCTAAAACTCCAGTTTCGTTCTATTTCCCGCGCTGGAGGTATATTAAATCTCTCGTCATGGCATATTTATTACTAAAAGAATATTTTAATCGTTTCCACTCGCACACAAATCACGAAATCAGCGACTTATTGCCGTCATGCAGTTTCCCTAAAACACTTACGTAGTATACTAAAAACAGCTATTATTCCCTTCACTTTGATCACGTGTCTATCTGTTAAGTCCCTACCTGAGAAAAAGCAGGGATTTTCTGTTCTCTTTTTGGCTTAGAAACTTCAACTAAGATGCACGTATGTCCGTCACTCTCCCATAATAAAATGAAAATTAGAATATAATTCGGCCTGTTTTCGATATTTAACGACTACAACAAAGAAATCATTATATATATATAAGCCAGGTTTAAACTACTAGGAAACAGGCCAGTTCCTGAAGGGGGAAATAAGTAGGCATCTATTACAATAAATCAGAGACGGCTAATTCTTTCATTTGATCGACTCGTGCCGAAATAAAAACTATACTAGCTATGAAAATTTATTAAAAACCAATACACATAGATAAAAACCTGAAATAATTCCTAGGACTTTTTCCAGCCTCAAGGAACGATTGGTCTGAAGAATCAATACTTCGATAGAGCTCAATCTTAATTCCAAGTACAATTTTCATTCGGCATTATAAGAAATCGATTTCAAAAGTTTCGTACATCTCTAAGAGACGGATAACGATCGTGAATCTAAAATGGATGTGAACCTAAGATGAAAGCCATCTGGGGATCGTGAAGTTTCGAATTCGCGTGGTGATTTATCGGAACATTTCAAGGCAATTAGCATACATAATTAGTTGAGTTATTTATTCATTAAATGCTTCAGGCACATTGGTGACTTTATAAAAGTTATATATGTAATGGGTATAATTTATAAAACAGTTAATTCGATAAATGAATAAAATTTATATACAACCCTCACATAAACACATACAAAAGAAAAGGAACATAGAAAACTCAATGTAATAAAGATTGCATTTAATGTGGGAATGTACTTTCTAAAACACCAAGCAATAACTGAAAAAGCATTACACGAGATGGCAAAAGGCGAAAAAGATAAGTAAAAAAATAATATAAGTTATTTTGGAACATGTATGATTGCTTCTGCATTACTCTAATTAAAAACATTTTGAATCGATTTGTGAAGACAAAGTGTTTATGAAAATTTTTTTTAAATCATCCCAGTCAATAACTTGACTTAAGAAGTTGAAAGCTTAGCTGTCCTTTTCTAGTAGATTGAGGTGAGTAGAAGGCAAACAGCAAGTAGACTGCATAGCAAATTTCTTTTGGCTAGGTAGTTACATTTTTTAAAAAAATTATCGTCTTCGCTAGACGGCTAGACAAACAGACATTTCACAATTCGAGTAATTTGGTCCAAAATTTGACACAGATCCACAATTTTGGTGATAAAATCACATACGCACGAACAGATACACCAAAAGACAGTCAACCAATTGATGCATTTGGCTCAAAATTTGATACACGTACATTGGTAGACAAATGCTCAGGACCATTTTTAAGATGCAAAAAATTTGGACTTAATAGGATTACAATGGTTCGCAATCAGTTGCGGAGAATAGTGCGACATACAATCGTCGGAATTCAATTTTACAGTGAAGATTCGGTACAAAGACATTTAGAGGACCGTCCACAAATGGATGAAGACGAAAAATAATTTGGCCCACGCCGCTTCCCAGAAAGCTAATAATGATTTGAAACTTTCTTCAGTGGTTTTGTTTGATGTGCATAATGTTTACATGCATTTTCGTAAAAATAGCCGTGAAGATATAAAGGTTTTCTTTAAAAAATCCCAAATTTTTCCGCATGTGTTTTGCTTATAACATGCAGAGTTTTCAACTGAATTCTACGAAACTTACAGAATATTTGACAACATGTAAAAAAGAAGCTTTGTATTAAAATTTGAATCAAATAATTTGAATATTCAAGGAAATAATTTTTTACTGCGCGTGTGTGAAACGTAGTGAAATTTCTATTTCATAACTTCAATGCCAGATATACTGCACAACTTATATAAAAATTCTAGTTCAATATTGTTAATATTCAGAAAAATATCAGCATTGCAACGAGGTGAATTTCAGTTCACTCTAAGAGCAGGTTTATTTTAAACAATACACCGTAACAATAATTAATATAACCTTACAGTATGCAATTATACAATAAATAATTTACCCGGCGTTGCTGATTAAAAACATGAAGTTAAAAATCTTTAGAACAAACAAAAAGTTGCCAAAAATATACCTTGTAAAATAAACATCAAAAGACCAAAAAAAGAAAAGAAATCAAGAACTAATAAATAAAACTTATCTGAATAAAAATATAAACTTAAAAATCTTTGGAAAAAGCAAAATGTTGCCAAAACTATACATGTTGCAAAATAAAACATTAAAAAAAATCAGAGAGAGAGAAAGAATGCAAGAACATTTTTTTCTGATGATGAATAAATTAAAACACGGAATAATAATATTTCTTCTCGCGCGACATGAATCGTTTGAAGACGAAAGGCGTTTCCGAAAATTTAAAAAATCGTTAAAAATCAGGAAAGTTACTGTTATTAGTACGGGGATATTCTGGACTTACAATAATATAAAAATCAAATTCTCTGATGCGAATATATACAGAAAATTCACGAATATAGGCAAAAAAAAAATCAAAATGTACCACCTAACATTAAATAGATAAAAATCTAATTCGATTTTCACAATTTTAACGGCGTTAGCTCCCACTTATGCTAATTCATCACTGTGACAAATTTGGTCCCGGTAAATCAAACGGACTGGGCGTGCATAAAGAAGAAAAATGAACATACATTAATGGAAAATAAAACTCTTTAACATATATAGACAGGTGATAGAACCATACATCAAATTTCAGCAATCTAGCTCATTGAGTTTTTGAGTTGTATTCACATGTATAAAGACAGTCAGACATATTTTCCATTGACGGACTTCGCCCAAATTTCAATCGTCTAGCTCGTTTAGTTTTCGAGTTATTCAGTGGCGAATCCGGGAGGAGGGGGCTGCAGCTTCTTCAACTAGAATTCTTGATTTTATTTAAAATAACTACAGCTGTTTGTTGTTAAAAAATTGCTTCCTCGAAAATGTTACCATTTTTGTATTCATTCCACTCGTACTTGTAACATTGACGCGGTCGAAAACATTTTTTGGCTAGCTATTTCATTGTGTTTTTTATTTAAATTATCGAAAGCATTGCAATGTTCTTTATTATTCTAATTGCCAGGTGAATAAAGTCTGTAAAGTTAAATTGTTTTGGTTTACTAAGCCATGAGGTTTAGCATTCGTCACGACGATACAAAATTTTTTATGACCTCAGCTTGCCCCCAGACCCAAATCCTGGATTCGCCGCTAGAGTTATCCTGTTCACAGACACGGGCAGGCCGACAGACAGACGTTATTCAAAAAAATTATTTTTCGGAATCTGGAAGGTCTAACACGTGGAGATTCATCAAAATGACGACGTCGAATTATTTTTTGGTTAAAATACTTTCTCTTCGTGTACTTCGTAAACGAAAAAGTAAAAAGTTCAAGAATGAAATGTAAATATTTTTATAAAATTCATACACCACTTAAGAAACAGGTATCTAAGATTTTGCATGCCCGTTTCATGACAATGGGCCGAGCGTTTCTCGCTCTAATCTTTCACTCTGTGTTGCTGTAACGCTTTCAAATTTCGGATTTTCTTAAATTGGACCAATCCCACAGCTGCAGTGAGAATACAATGCGGACAGCAAACAGTAAGTGAATCAATCATCCAATAAAAAAGAAAAGAAAAAAAGTTCTTCAACCGCTCGACGAATAACATTTAAGGATTAGGGCGGTGTTTTACGATTCGGCTAGAAGGTCAAAAACTGAAAGAACAATGCCTTTGTCATCCTGATTTCGTGACAGTGTTAAGTAGGAAGTTTGTCGCAGTTCCATTATTTGCACAGAAAAAGAATATCCCACCAGGATAAGATTTTTAAAATTCGTGAATGACCCGCGGAAGTGTTCTCCTCTCGGCTTTCTAAAACACTTACATAATATGGCGCGTTTTGTATTTAGATTCGT
>BGPR01002017.1:81779-98688 GCA_013235015.1 Araneus ventricosus
TACAGTGAATAACCAACGGGAGTGTTCTACTCTCGGTTTTCTAAAACTCTTACATCATATGGCGCGTTTTGTATTTAGATTCGTAGCATAGCGAATAGAAGAGTACGTATCTTGGACCTCTTTTCTTCGATTTATTGGGTCCAACATTTGATACAGATCTACAGTTTTGATGCCAAACCCTATATCAAATTTCATTTAGTTTGCTCTGCATAGTGCAGACGGAAAGGTACCGGAACGTCCTTCCGGTACTGATTTCTAATATTTGAACTAGCCAGAACGGGATTCCAGCACTACTTGTTTTTCTGAGACATAAATAAGAAAAAAAATTGTAACAATCCTCTTTAAAACAGCTTGATCTTTGTCTAATCCTTACTCTCGAAAATATGATAGTTTTTTTTTAATTAATAAAAGCAATAAGTTACTAGAAAGTGGTTGCAGGAAAGAGTTAAAAGCATTCAAGTTGCACATATTTAAATGAATTTGCGTTTTGATTCTAAAAATTCATGATATTTCATGTATAACTTATCAATTTTATAATTTTCCTTCGACATTATTTAACTTTAGTATAGCTTGAAATAAGCACACATTTGGAAAAAAAAAATGTTCTTTAGTATTTTCATTATGTCCATGCTTTGAACTTCAATACGAATAGCTTGACCAAAAATAAAGTAAATAACTGCGAAATATGCATTGTTTCTTTGTTGATGTTTTATTATCACGATTTCAACAACGAGATAAAATAATTATGCATTTCAAATGTAAAAAAATTTTTATTGTGAAGTGATCCCTTCTTATCGACCTTTTCATTTTGCCAACCCCCACACCCAACAATATCACCAGGTCAGAGCATTCCTGCACTGTTTAACTTACGATTACACCACACCACTGTACCGCGTTTACTAACATACAAGAAGATTTGCGCCCGTTTAAGAAGGGCCGTTAGCCCTCCAAAAATATCTCATATCCCATTGTCACAGATTTATTAACGAAAGTTATATTGGAAAATCTCATTTACATAGGCAGAGTACTTAAGAAATAATAAAAAAAAAACATGAAAACCAAACCTGATGAATCAATTGACACTAACCTTCATTTAATAATAACCTTACTTTTAACAATTACTTTCGTTTCGTTCGAGTAAAAATAATGCAAAATCCACTAACGGAAAAAAATGCATTACCAAATACAAAATAAATCAATAAATACTGAAAGAAAATAATAAAAAAGAAATAAAACTGTTAACGAGGCTCAATTTATGTATAAAAACGTCATGAATCAATTGCCACGAACTTTCGTTTTCATAAATAATTTAACAAAGGGTATAATGAAAATAAAAAAATGAAACAAATGAAGCCATTTTATTGAAATTTATTCCAATCCACTATGAATAAAAATTAAAAAAAAAAACTATCCGAATTCTTTAACGCCATAACAGAAATCGGATTTGCGCGTTCGTTAATGACGCAGAGCAAAGGGGCGTGTTTATTTTTAACTCCTCCCGCGTTACTTCCACGTCTGAACAATCATATATATAGATGGATGGACGTGGACAGTCTACCCTTCGACACATTTTTTCCAAAATTTTAAAACGGCATACAATTTGAGTGACAAAATCATATACTAAAATTCCTCCATCTAACTTGTTGTGATTCTGAGTTATAACGTTCGCTTACACACGAACAGATAGACAAAATTTGATAAAATTCTATAATATAAAGACTACATTTTTCAACCGTCTAGCTCGTTCCATTTTTAAGTCAACGTGTTCACAGGGTTGTTATAATTAAAGTTCACCAATTCAGAAGGCCCCGGAGCAGGTTCTAGGACTCCAAACGAAACAAAATTTCACAAGTATGTAGTAGAAGTGATACGATCTGTGAAAACCGAAAGAAAAAAATAGAAGAGAGAAATTTTAATTTTAGTCAACTAAAAAATATGCCGAAATTCAGTTCTGAAAGTCTTTATTTCGTTTAAGATACCGTTTTTATGTAAGACTTCACACTACTTTTTCTTGTTTTCATAGAGATCATCACTTATACTACATTCGAGTGAAATATTTTTCCATTTGGAGCCATAGAATTGGCTCTAGAGATTCTGAATAGGCCAACTTTAATTATAATAACACAACCCTCTATATAATTCCAAATATGGCTTTTTAGACTCAGGGAGATTTAAAACGTGGAGATCGAATGTGGCAACTATTCAATATAAATACTTTCCTTCTGCATACTTCGTATACGAAAGTAAAAAATCTCTCTATATCATATAGTTTTAAAATACTCTTGCGAATAATCGTTTTACATTGAATTGCCACAAATAAATGCTTGCTTTCCAAATTCATTTTCCAATTTTTAAGACGAATGAATATAAATTGTGCCTGAAAGAAGGGTCGTGAATGGGAAGAGTATAAGAAACTTTTATTTTCAAACATAAGCACAAAACCACAGCTAAGATAAAATTACAGAACGCAACTCAAATGAATACAATCAAACAATTAAATCATTGAAGATCAAAGTAACTCTTATATGACAATTATCTAATCACGTTCACAGATTCTTTTGGAAAATTCCGATACACCTTCCAAGTAATTGCACTCGTGAGAGAGTGGCACACAAAAGCCCATTCCGGCTCATTACTCGGGGCAATGATTAAAATCGTCCACGCTAGGAATCCTCGGATTCCACTCCAATTATTCCATTAGTCTGTGGAACACTCGTCGTTCGGGGAGTTACAATGGAGAGTTCTCACATAAAAGAGGAATGCCTGTAGCGAATGGATGAAGTAATATTACGCGCAAGATGCCCAGTAATTAGAATACTAATAATAGAGATGTGTATTAAACGTGTACACAATTATCACCATATGGTTAATTTCAATTCTCTGCAGTTTGCATTAGAGTATTCAATCTGAACTGGCGCTTCATTGCTTCATTATTTTATATTTGCTATAAACTAAATATAATTCCAAAAATGACTTTTCAGCCTCGTGGAGATCTAAAACATGGAAATTAACCAAAATATCGAGATCGGATATGGCAAAATATTCTCTAACAATACTGTCCTTTTGTATACTGTACGTACGAGTAAGTAAAAAAAATTGCGTCATATTGTCTTAAAGTACTCTAATAAAACTTACAAATAATCGTTTTACATTGAATTGCAACAAGTAAATGCTTCCTTTCCTAATTGATTTTCCAATTTTGAAGACGGAAGAATATAAATTTTTCCTAGAAGAAGGGTCGCGAATGGGAACATGATGAACCTCTGTTTCAAACATAGAGCACAAAACAATAGGGTACGACAAAATTATAGAACTCAATTCAAACGAAAACAATCAAATCATTAAACCATTGAAGATCAAAGTAACTCTTATATGACAATTATCTAAACACGTTCACAGATTCTTTTGGAAAATTCCGATACACCCTCCAAGTAATTGCACTCGTGAGAGGGTACGCACAAAAGCCCATTCCGGCTCATTACTCGGGGCAATGATTAGAATCGTCCGGATTATTCATCTGCGCCAGGAATCCTCGGATTCCACTCCAATTATCCCATTAGTCTGTGGAACACTCGTCGTTCGGGGAGTTACAATGGAGAGTTCTCACATAAAAGAGGAATGCCTGTAGCGAATGGACGGAGTAATATTGTGCGCAAAATGTCCAGTAATTAGAATAATTACAATAGAGATGGCAAGTATTAAACGTGTTGTGGTACTAGTACGCAATAATTACCATAAGGTTCATATCAATTCTCTGCAGACCGCACCGGAGAATTCAATTTGAACCGGAATCGGCGAATTCAACTGATACCTGTACTATTTTGTATTCAACTTTTTAATCATATGTTCACGGAATTTTTCACACTGGCGATCTCTTCTGCAGAAAAAAATGTTCAGAAAACCTATCCTCCAGCTCCAATTGCACACAGGTCCAGAGTCAACCCATTAACATCCAAATTAGTTTAAAGCATAAACTTCAGTAAAACTCTTTAAAATTATGTTAGAAACACCAAGATTAAGATAACTGTGAATTAAAAAAGTCTTTTTTAATTATCGAAAAATCGATAGAAAATCATTTAAAAAACTCGTTTATAAATACATGTTAAAAGAATTTTAAAATATAGCAAAGTATCAAAAAATAAAAAGAATTTCTCAAATCAGTGAAAAAATCAAAATATTTCAAAATGGTGACACCTTGACTTCAAAATCTGGCTAACTGGTGGTATCAACTGTTAAAAATTGTTTAGGAGATTGAGAATACATATTGCCTTGTTAGACAAAGCAAAAAAAGAAACAAAGAAATGCGATCGCTTTAGCCTCGGAAGCAAAAATCTAACTGTCCTCAAATGAAGAAGCTGGGCGTTAATGGGTTAAAAATGCTCACTGGAAAGTGAATGATTTATGTATGACTAGTTACAACACTAGTAGTAATTTTTCAAACTTTGAATAGAAATAGGTGACAACTGGACGCAGTTACGCAATTAGTAACTAACTCAGAAGAAATTCTAGCCTTCTTTTTCAAGAAATTCCAGAAAAAATTCTAACGCTACAATTTTCCTAAATAATATTGCATTACTCGTAGGAATAGCTGGTTTTGCAACCATCTGTAAATGATACAATTCTGTATAGAAAATTAAACTCCTAGATAGAGCTTTCAATGGCAAAAAATAAATCCACAAAATGGTAGTCTGTTCCTTATTGCATTATTTCGTCCAGATGTTAGATACGGGCGGACAAATACGACCAAAAGAATGGTATTTGTTAGTAAGGAAAAATATACAACCTGGAAAATCACATGAAAATATCACATGCAATTACTGTATTAGTAATAATTAATTAATTATTACTAATTAATTTCTGAAAAAAATATAAATACTAAAAATTCAAAAATTAACCCCTTCAAGCTCAATATATTTGGCTAGAAACAGACTTTAAAAGCGCAAGGTACCTTATATTTCTATGGTGAAAGAAATGCAAAAGCTATTCTACCAGACTTGAAAGAATTAAGAAGATACTTTAAAACCACTAATTTGTTACATTAACGACGCAAGGAAATAATTCTACGAAAATAAAAACAGGAACCCCTTTTAAATAAGTTGGAAATAGCATGATAAATTAAATATTATCAATGTTCGTTTAATATGTATGGAATTTTTTTCCCCGATTTTACTACATTCAGTAAAAACAAAGCAGTTACCAGCCCTAACACAGATATAATCCTTTATTATTATTTCTATTAATGAAGTTATGTTATCGTGAAACATATAAATAGGCATCTGCATTTTCACTATTAATCTTATAGTATACAGAACATCAAAATTGAAAAACTATATTTTGACTTTTTCATATATTTTCAAAAAACTGAATAATATATTAATAAAATTATTTGATCATTACCTTTTTAACTTGAAAAGGCAAAATTTTACAGTCAAGAAATTTTAATTAAGCAGTTTCATAATTTAAAAAATTAAATTCAATTTTTTTCTACGTTCTTTAACAACACAACAACAACTTTAATTGCAAAATTTAAAAAAAAAAAAAGCCGACCAAAGTAGGGAACGAAAACCTAATTTTTATTTCAAATTTTTTAATCAAAACTTTACTTCCAAGCTTCACAATCGATATGAGAACACACACAAAATTCAGCATTTCATTAAAGCGGCTATTCGATTTGAATTTTTCACAACAAAATGGTGCTCATAAAGTCAGTTGAAAGCGAGAGCGGTATATGCGACATTAACTAACGGGCAAAATGGTGCATTGTTCGCTCCTTCCCTAAATCAATCCACGAAAGGGCTCCGTTACTCTCGGCGCGGTGGAACGATTTTTTTCATTTGTTTTTGCAGGAACTGGTTTTCAGCCGTTTGTCCAATCGGTGGAAATGAGAGAGAAAATGGCTCGCATTCAGCGGCAAAAACGACCAAAAGCGTCCACAGGCGAGAGGTGAAATTTGTGTTTAAGCAGAAGCAGCAAGCAGTTTTCGCCCATCTCCTCATATTTGGTTGCAAAAACATGTACTCATATCCCCCCCCCTAAGGTTGGCGTCAGGGATATCGATACACCCCTTGCGTGCTTACGTCTCGAATTTCAAAGATGGAGCAAAATTTCAGAGTGATATAGATTTCGAAATGGTAACATAATCAAAAGGTAAGCGAGTAATCAAAAAAGATTAGACATCAAAAATAAAATCAGAACATCAACTTGTGTTCGCCACATATGCAAGCTTAGAATATGAATTTATATGAAATAATATTTGTTAAAAAAATGGCGATTCATTCGGAAATTCTTAACTTTTCGCTCGAATATCAATACACAAAAACAAATTTTACATACATCTTCAAGACTGGATAGACACAGTTCGTGCAATAAGGAACAAAGACAACAATGCGCATTTTCTGACATAGCTGCTTTCGCAAAATGTTGTAGCAAAAATTATACAGCTGCATGTTTCCAAAATCAATAATACCATTCATTCTAAATAGTCTGCTTCGCAACGAATAGGAGTTGGTTCAATAACGAACAGCAAACTACACACATATGGACACAATTTAGAAAAGTCGACCCGAAATCCACAAAACTTTAGTTGGTTCCTCATTGCAAAACTTGTCCATATAAAACTTCTAATGTTTAAGCAAATTCAGCTATACCTTGGATTCAATACCTCAAATCTTCTTTAATTTCATATATTATATACGAATATTTTTGTCCTTTAGAACTCCTCATAATTGAAAGCGTTGTTATACGCAAAAAAAAGAGAAAAGGGGCGATTTTTTCCCCATTGCACTCCTCCGGGTACCTAGATGAGAAGCCGCCGGATAAGTAAGCGGGTTCTCATTTCTCCTGGGGTGCATTTACCAGTTGTGGGGTTGAATTGCCTCCATTCTGATGACGGGACGTACTTCCTTCGGCTGGGGTAGGGCCATCGCCGGTGATGGCTGTTAGGACTCCAACCTCAGTTCCTACTGCTCAGCTGTGATGGCGACCATCATTCAGTGTCTCCGGATACCAAGGCAGGACGTAGGTAACTCCTTTGTGGTTATTCACCATTGCATAACATGTCCATATAATATATACGAATAGTTTCGGCACTTAGAACGACTCATAATTCATGGGTCGATACAGGCGAAAATTTGGGCCGTTTTGCGGCCCCTTCACAAAATTCCACATCATAGAAACGCCCCTTTTTCACAAAACTCAAATTCACAAGAACGGCCCCTTTTTTCAATCTGACTTCTTTTTTAAAAGTTTTTGAATGAGGCATTGCACAAAATATATAAACGAGTATTTTTTTTTCAATATTATATCGAATCACTGCATATATTAGGTTCAATGAAACACTTTTGATATTAAACTTAAAATATAGAAATATGACTGCTAAAACTTAAGGTTTTACATGATAAAAAATTTTTTCACAAAAACATTTTTATTTTTCCCAAAAATAATTTTTTTCCCCCACAAAAATGGGACCCCTAAAAAAAACCTGGATCGACCCCTGTAATTGAAAGCGGTAAAGTTATATGCAAAAAAAGAGAAGGGAATGGTCTTCTTAATTTGATTTTGATTCAAACTGGTCCTTTGGTAAATATACTTGACTTTTAAAAACGATTTTCGACCGTAAGTGAATCAGAAAGCTGGCAGTGGCAAAAAGAAAGGGCTTAATATCGTCAACCTATTACCAAAATTCAACTCATAAGTAATAATACTTTTACTTATACAACTTCATCTGCAAGTTATTATTTATTAAAATTTTATATGAAAGACTCAAAGCACAACAAATTTTTTTACCACCCTAATTTAATCACAAAAAAATATAAATGCATCGTGAAACTTAAAACGCTTGCTTTCTTTTTTTAGATCAATATATAGTCTGTATTTCTCCCCTTCTTTCTTAATAAAAATATTAATAATTAATCAGATTTTTACGAAACCAATAGCCAATTTCCCATTTCAATTTTTAACTATAAAGCTTTCATAAAAAAAGCCTCAAACAAAACCGCAATTACCTAAACTTCGTTAATTTAAATAGTATATCCGTTCAATAAAAACGAATGACAAGACGTCAGTCACATGACAAAGCACATGCTTGTCATCTAGCATTTATGTCGCGCTTAAACGTCACATTTTTTTCCTCTAGTAAGATGTGCAATGGATTCCAAAATTGAATCGGTGCAGTGTACTCCAGAAATTTTCGTATTTATATCTGCAATACAAACTTCTTCGATAAGACCATATTTACACTTTTTAACTTATTTGATTTTACAAATATATATATATATATATACAGTCTACTGAATGCTAGAAATATTATTCCTTGGCTTTTTTTATGCATAGGGTTATCATAATTTTTGGGGGTTGAAATCCGGGCACGCAGGAAGGGGGGGGGGGATCTGAGGAAGTCAAAGTACCTATAGTATAAAATTCTAAAAGCTGCCTTCCAACGACCCTTTTTCATAACACTAGCACAGAGTTTAGGAAGTGAAAAAAAATTTAAGACAACAGAATGTAAAGAAGATGCAATTTTTCGGTTATTCAAAATTATAGTAATGAAAAACAGAATTGAAACAAAACAGCAAAAACTTAATTTTCGGTTTGAACTGGGCTTTGCATAAAGCGGCTCATCCACTTTCTCATCAACACTTTCATTGGAGGAACGACGCCAGCTTTTTCGAAAAGTACATCAGATTTTCCCTATCACTACCAAATATCTGTCTCGCCGCATTCACTGCCAAAAATATGGACATTTTGAAGATCCGGACACTAGTCCGGACACCAGCTTGAAATCCGACACATGGTAACCCTACCTATGCAAAGAAAATGTATAAAAAACATCTGTGCCTATTTCGAGGGTGCTGGACGAGGGCGAGGGAAGCACATTCCGGTCATTCCGTACGTCCCCAAACACCTGCCGCCGAAGCCGATCGTGACTGGCCAATGAGCCCGGGGTTCAAGGGAACCAGGCCGACTTCACCTTCGGCGCAGTTGTAAAGAGAAAGTAAGCGTCCTCAGAAGGTAAAGACATTTCGCAATATCAACACATAAACTGAGATTATCAAGGTTTCCTTTGCAGTCATTAGTCCAGGGTTAGTACGAATCAGTTAAAACAGCGGTTTCCATCCTGTGGTATGCGTACCCCTGGGGGTATGCAGCGACCAGTTAAAAGTGCTTGAAAGCAATGTTGGCAATGGCGGAAAATACAAAACATAAGAGATTAACACGGAAAAAAAATGTAATAGAATTTTGTTTCCCAAAGTTTGTGTGAAAAGTTAAAGTTATGGAAGTTTGAAAGCCTGCTAGATTGCAATGAAAGAACAGTACCAAGAACTCAGTGTGAAAGAAATAAAATATTTAACGCATGCCACGAAAACAGAACATGTGGAAAGCACATACTCGTCTTATGCGTACCTATATTTATACAAGCAGATCCAGGCATCTCTCTCTATAAACCAGCGGGAGTGGTCTCCCCTAAACTTTCTCGCATACTTCCCCAAAAAGGTACTCTTTCCCCTTCCTCCGCGTGGATAAAAAATTGCGAACCTACTGTAACCCAGAATCCAATGTCTATCAGAAGGTTTTTCATTGTAGATTACAGTGATTGCAAGATATTTGGGTAAAGAATCAAATTTAAAGAGATGCGTACCGATTAAAACGCATCTATCACACACTGCTATGTTCCATTCTTGCTGGGTCAAGGACAAAGTGACGTAATCCTTCCGCGCGCACAAAGATTACTACCAGTACGCATGCGTATGGAGAATCGGATTAGAAAAATAATTATGCAATTTGAACGCCTTTTTTTTTTAACCGATTGACACAAAAATTGGACACAAATTTACGATTAAGGTAAGAAGGCCACATACCAAATTCCATTTATCTAAGTAATTTTGTTAAGAAGTTATTGCGATTAAAATTATGCGATTATACAGACCGATACAGTCAACCGTTCGACGAATTTGTTCAAAATGTTATACGGACCTACATTCATGATGATAAAACGGTGTACCAAATTTTATCCATCTAGCTATTTAAGTTTTTGAGTCATAGTTTTCACATGAACGCGGACAGACAAGTTTTCACAAGTATGCGATTATACAAACCGACAGACAGTCAACCCGGAGACGGATTGAGCCCAAAATTTGATATGGACCTACATTCCTGATGATAAGACTGTGTACTAAATTTTATCTATCTAGCCATTGAAGTGTTTGAGTTATAGTGTTCAGATGAACGTGGACAGATGAACAGACAGACTTCCCGTAGACGGATTTTGTCCAAAATTTGATAGAAACCAACAAATTATGTGTAAAGATCACATACCAAATTTTATCCCTGTGTCTCTAATAGTTTTCGAGTAATCGTGTTCACACACACAGAGACACACAAAAATCCAAAATTGTGTTTGTCGGACACAGGGAGGTCAAAAACGTGGAGATTAGTCAAAATCTCGAGTTTTAATTTTTTGACGATTACAATACTTTCTCTTTGTATATGAGAAAGTAATAAAAGGCAATGTTTGTGTGTGTGCGTGCGATGTTTAGATGTAAAATATTGCACTTACAGCCCTGAAATTTGACACACAGGTAGTACTAATGGTGACTCAATGCACCTCGAAGGCAGGATTTTAAAATTTAATCTAGAAACCTTTTTATTTAATATTTTGTGATATTTTGGTTGATTTTTCATATTCATTTCTCCATTGCATTTTTTCTAATAATCTTAACAAGAAAATAGATACACCATGAGAAAGAAAAATAATTTCCGTTCTAATGTAGTTTATTTAAAACCTCTAAAAGTTTGTTTGAAACGAAAAAGTTGCCATCCAATATTTTTTCTAATTTTGATAAATTTTAAAAAATATTTTTTGGTAAAATTTACAACAATACTTTATATTGTTGCAACCGTTTTCATTCATGAGTTTTAATTCTTATTAAAACTTATTTCCTTAATTCCGACGTTCTAATTTCGTTATCGCTTTCAAATTTTTTCAGGTAATAACTGGAACATTTCTCCCTGATTTAAAACAAGAACGGTTAACATATGAATTTCCTCCGAGTTTTAAATAATTTTTTCTTGATCACTTCAAGCGTTTTCTATCGCAGATCCCAAGGGAAGCTTTCTACCAAGTAAACGTTCCCAGCATGCATTGCTACTATCTCATTGGCTGCTGGCGTGCAATGAAATACATTTTTCTGCTTTGATTTCGTTTTTAAAACTTAATTTTTTTCCATTGTGGGCTTTTTTTATATTTTTTTGAAGTCACGATGCCACGGGTAATGCCGTGAGGGTACTGCTAGTATGATTATATCTATCTTCATTTATACCTACTTTTAAAAAACTCAGCTCCATGAAACAAGCTCAGGGATTTGTCTTCCATCTGAATAGTTGATCATCACGATGAGTAATTGTTAGCTATCATCATAAGTTTTAAAAAATAAATATATCATAATTACATCGTCATAAGTTAAAGTGAAATTCTTTCATTGTTTTTTCATTTGTAGTGGCATGTTAATTAATACAATTAAAAAAATTTTTAAAAATAATATTTAAAAAAAACAACAACCGAAAACCGGTTATTTGGAGCGGTTATAACCGCAAGTGAAAAAAACCTGAATAACCGAAAACCGGTTATTTTCGCAATAACCGCCATCCCTACTAGCTGGTGGTGTTTTTGAATTATCGCGTTCATGTACGCAAGAATAAAGAGCGACTGTCAGCTGATGATAGATTTGGTCTAACATTTTATACAGATATTAAATTTTATACTAGTAATAAAAACATACAACAATTTTCATCTGCTCGTATTACTTTCGACTCTTTAATTATCGTGTTCAGATGCACACGGGTGGATAGACAGAATTCCTTTGCACGAATTACGTCGAAAATTGACCACAAATCTACAGTTTTGGTGTAAAAGTCCGCTTGCAGGATTTCATCCGTCTAGCTTGTTGCGTGTTTACCGACAGACAGATACCATTCCAATACAGATTTTCCCGTACTCAGGAAAGACTAAAACGCTCATCAAAATCTCGAGATAATGTTTTAAACAATTACAATATTTTCTCTTTGAATATTTCGCATACGGGAGAGTTAAAACTAAAAAGTATGAACAGCAAATTACTCAGACCAATAAGTATGAAATTTGTTCATAATAATCTAAAGCACGCATTGCCGCGCCACAGTTCATTGTTCAGACTTTATCGAACTTCCTTTTATCACAGCTGGAGATGAAGTCAAATCTGATAAACTCGAAGAATTAGCAAAATCTAATTAACCGGATTTAATTGTATTTTCACTAATTAGAGTCAGGGAATAATCAGATTCGCGAAATCAATTAACTAGGCCGTGTTCTTGGGTATGATGCGCTGACGGAACTAATTTTGAATAGTAAAAGCGAAAGGGGTTTACCAGGTTCCTAATTAAATAATTAGACAAGGACGGTCGTAAAATGGTTGTCCATCCTGGTTCGATTTGGGGATGGCGGTAGGAGTTTCAAATTTGAATATCATCTTAATAAAATAATTTTAAATTGCAGTTTAAAAATCTTTAAATGCTGTAAAGATCAAGTAAACAAATTAAAGAAGATTACATTATTATAATTACTATTTAAGAGCCCAGTAACACAGTGGTGGCGACCCGGGGGGCAAGGGGGCAGCCTCCCCCACACACACAAACACACTTTTTGCGGAAAAATTTTTTGTTTCATTTAGCTTCCTAAAACTAGGAATTATAAATAATAATAATAATAATGTCCGGGAAAGCTAGCTAATTCCGTAACTAAATTTAAAAATTTTATTGTCTACCCCTACACTTGGGGGTACTTTTAGGTGTCTATAAATGTTTTTCCCGCCCACCCACTTTAAACACCCAATCGCCGTCACTGCAGTAAAACTTCGATTAACCATCACTCGTTTAACCGTCAGTTTCTGTTATTCGTCATCGTCTAAAAAAAAAATATGTCTATAGTGTTACAAAAATCATTCTTTGGGTGTATGGTGTAAACAGTCCAACACGCAGGATAATGGAGGATGAAGGTTTATTCACAAATGTGCAGGAAAACACGTAGCACAGGTAACAAGAAACAATAGATCTTGCACAGATTAGCAACGTAAACAGACAACAATTCACAGCTGATAACAGTTCAGTACTTTGAGATTTAGCAACACAAACAGTCAGCAAATCACTAACAACGACAATAACAGCGCTTTCAATAACGCTCAGCTCACCAGCTTTCTAGCTCGCGCTGCAGACGAAACTCCACAGTTGTTCCAGTCGATCAACATTCCACACTCTGATCCAAGCGTGGCCCTTAAATACTCTTCCCGACAGGCCGTGACGTCACATGGAGTTTTCTCGTACATTCGAGCGTATTTTCTTTTTTAATAGAGATACCGAGGAAAGGATCGCATTTTCTGAAATCATCGATTTGTCGCCAAAGTTGTCGCCAAGGTCAGGGGTCCAGGCAAGGCCATCCCATACTTACCGCTGTAAAACTCTCTTCCCAATCATAAGACTAGTCAGGCAGGAAAGCGACATTACATTTTTGCAACAATAGTATTACAATACATTTCCGTACATTACTATTATTAGATTGAAGTTTACGTTGCTCGTTTTGCAAAATTAAATACAATATGTATGTATTATTCACTTTCCAAGGATTTTATTTTCCTTTTCGTCCCAAACCAACAGTGAAATCACGTTACTGTACATATGTACTAAGAGATTTCTGTTATCCGTCTATTCGGTTATCCGCCACAGCCCTGGTCCGGACGGCGACGGTTAATCGAAGTTTTGCTGTACTTGATTGACGAGTGAACTTTAAATCTTAACCCATGCTTCCTGTTAGCACTTTTCACTGTTAATTTATAAACGGCAAAAAAGAATAGTTGAATATTTGGAATAGAAATTCATAAATAACAATAGGGATGACGGAGTTCTTGAACTCAAAGGCTCTTCACCTCCGGACATTGCTATTGGTGGAAAAAGCGACTCCGCTCACAACTTAGAACAGCCATGTGAATCTAATCAAATCAGAAAGAATTTACTGAGTCCTGACTAATATAGTAACAAAAAAAGCGCAATCAAATAAAGAAATGGAGATCGAGAATATTAAATGCATGTGGATTGTTCTTTTTATACTTGTAATTAATAAGTAAATCTGACAACAATATTACTAATATAATAGCCCAGATCTGTCTCTCACTGATCCGGTAACGCTCTGACGTCACCAACAATAAAATTCACGCCATAGCACTCCGAGACGTTAAACAGCATTATTTCATTGTTAGAGCACCTCAATTTCAGTGCTTTTAAATTTAAAAAAGTAATCCGTTCTAATTTCAGATTTAATAGCTCTAAAATAACGAAATAAAAGTTGCTATCGATTGATATAAAATTTATTTCGCTATGATCAATAGTTCCCGAGAAATTTTAAATTATATTAATCATATATTTCAAATCAATTTCCGTTTTTAATAAAAAGTATAAATCACGTCAGTGGTATATCATGCGCGTGATATAGTTTGGACGCCACGATACATCTGATGATTTATTGCAATTGTGATGATCTAATTTGATAATATTTTTTGGCAACGTTTGACAAGTGCTTTCTTTTGATTAATTTAAATTTGACGAGAAATCTCTCGAATGAAGAGGCAATTTGCACCCGTCATACATGACGAGTGATTTTCTACTGTTAAAATAAAGGTCGTAGCAATTCTTAATCTGATTCACGAGAAGACTAGCTATGCCATTTGCCCTATTCGAAAAATAAGGCAAAGCATTCACGGATGCTCCAAAGTTTGTTTTGAGACAATGTTAAAAGTCGCAGAATTCTACCTACCCTCCTCTTCCTCCACACGAGAGATTTCGAGTTTCATTTCCACCCTCGACGTGAGGCCCCAATGTAGGCAGATCCTTTGATGTGTCGCTACCCTCTAATCGAGGTCTCAAATTGGAATCGACGGATTGAGTTTTGGAATTTAAAGCCGGCAATTCACTTGAAGGCTAGCGATGCCATTTGTCCTAAACTCGTTTTTTTTCCCATCCATTTTAATCGAAAAATCCAGGCATGTCATTCGCTAGAGGCTTCAAAGTGCGCTGGCAGTAGGGAGGAGCAAAGATCGCTCCCCCCTACAGCCGTTCTTCTATCCCCACTATTATCCTCCCACTCAGCGGATTTCCAATTTGCTACCCTCGAAGCGAGGTGCCAATCTAGTCAAATCCTTTGATATACCGCCTAGCGTCGTTCGAAGTCTCAAATAGGAATCGGAGTATGAAGTTCTGGAATTTGATTCCAGCTTTCCCCAGCCTCTATGCTAATTTCCATCAGTTTTTAAAACTGTCGAATGCTTTTTCCTTCCCGTGTTCCAAAAATTACAGTTTAGATTACAAGTGAATTGCCTGTTTAAGTTCCTTTGAATTCCACCATTTCAAAATATTTGCACTCAATTTCATTGGGTTTCCACCTTGACGATTGTTTTTCCTCCCCGTGTTCCACAAATTCCATTTTGGAAGAGCTGTGAATGGCCTGCTTTATACTTCACTCCCCGTCATAGGCGGCTGGTGCACCAAAAAAGTGGGGGGGGGGGCAAAAGGTATGCGCGGGGGCCGGTCGGCGGGGCGCCCTAAAGCTGATTTTTTTTGTAAAATTGGGCTATATTATTGGATTTTAACGTCATTATTGATTAAATAACCTTCTCTAAAAAATTCGGAACACGGCCTCAAATATCGGAACGGATGGCCACCGTAGACTCCCTCCTTCCAATTCAAAGTTCCATTTCAATTCTTATGAAATAATAACATGAGAAAAACATAAAACACTTATCTATTAAGTCAATTCTTCTTTCTTTAAACTCGTGAATCGATCAACGATGTCGTCACAAAACGCCGTACTCCCGAACACAAAGAAAGCAGGTCAGTTATAAATTTATTTATTTGATATTATGTTATACAATATACATCCGTATTATAAATTAGAAGAAAGATAGCCTACGTTTTTTGTTTTTCGCAAATTGTTCTATTACCTTAATAAAGTCAATATCTATAGTATTTTCAATCTTCAAAACAGCAAGTGCAGAAAGCCTCTCTTGACACATACTATTTCTAAGGTATGATTTTAAAGCATGAAAAACTTCTCTCATATGATGCAGTTGAGACAGGTATCACAAGGAGAATTTGGATTAGTTTTGTCAAGTATGGAAATATGTAAATCACAGAGTTCCTTTTCAACAAGAAAATTACATCTTTCCCTCAGTTCTGTTATCTCTGTGGATATTTCTGGCAAAGAGTCGATATATTTTTTGTACAATTTCTGAAAAATTTGTATCTCTCCCTTTATTTTTTCCATATCCAGATCATATGTTTCAGAGACTTTTTGAATTGATGCATTTTTTATAATCTTTGATGGATTGGAACATGTTACATCTTTTAGAGATTGAAAAATACCCAACTCATTTTCTTTGAACATTTCGTCTATTGTGTTTAAAGCAGCATATATAACTGGAAAAGCAATTTCCATTCGATAGAACGATTTAACACCGTGTAAAATGCTGAAGGAACCGCCGCCTATTTTCGAAGACAACTTTCTAGAGCGTGGAAGTTTTGGAGAAGTAAACGATTTTGCTTCACAAATATCGTTAACATATATCCACAACTTTTCAAAAAAAAATCTTCACTTCGGAATTCATGCAAGCATTCTTTTGTTGTATTAACCAGTTCTTTAACTGTTAAAAAAATTAGCGATTTTGATTGCAAAGCTTTTGAAAGCGTATCTGTAGCTTCCAAAAGTCTTTGGATCGGAAGTAGACAAAAAATGAATTGGAAACTTTCGCTATTATTCAGCGAAGCTTTAGCTTGCGATCCATTTTTCGATGGATCGTTAATTTTGAACTTTGAAAAGTGGGGGGGGGGGGGG
>BGPR01002017.1:99019-124203 GCA_013235015.1 Araneus ventricosus
CTATCAGAAGGTTTTTCATTGTAGATTACAGTGATTGCAAAATATTTCGGTAAAGAATCAAATTTAAAGAGATGCGTACCGATTAAAACGCATCTATCACACACTGCTATGTTCCACTCTTGCTGGCTCAATGACAAAGTGACGTAATCCTTCCGCGCGCACAAAGATTACTACCAGTAAGCATGCGTATGGAGAATCGGATTAAAAAAATTAATTACGCAATTTGGACGCCTTTTTTTTTAACCGATTAACACAAAAATTGGACACAAATTTACAATTAAGGTAAGAAGGCCACATACCAAATTCCATTTATCTAAGCAATTTTGTTAAGAAGTTATTGCGAATAAAATTATGCGATTATACAGACCGACAGACAATCAACCCTTCGACGTATTGGGTCCAAAATTTGATACGGACCTACATTCATGATGATAAAACTGTGTACCAAATTTTATCCATCTAGCTATTCAAGTTTTTGAGTCATAGTGTTCACATGAACGCGGACAGACAGACTTCCCGTAGACGGATTTTGTCCAAAATTTGATAGAAACCAACAAATTATGTGTAAAGGTAACATACCAACTTTCATCCCTGTATCTCTAATAGTTTTCGAGTTATCGTGTTCACACAGACACAGACAGACATCATTCCAAAATTGTGTCTTTCGGACACAGGGAGGTCTAAAACGTGGAGATTCGTCAAAATCTCGAGTTTTAATTTTTTGACGATTACAATACTTTCTCTTTGTATACTTTCCCTTTATATACGAGAAAGTAATAAAAGGCAATGTTTGTGTGTGGGCGTGCGATGTTTAGACGTAAAATATTGCACTTACAGCCCTGAAATTTGGGACACAGGTAGTACTAATGGTGACTCAATGCACCTCGAAGCCAGGATTTTAAATTCAATCTATACAACTTTTTATTTAATATTTTGTGACATTTTGGGTGATTTTTCATACTCATTTCTCCATAGCAATTTTTCTAATAATCTTAGCAAGAAAATAGATACACCATGAGAAAGAACAAATAATTTTCGTTCTAATGTAGTTTATTTAAAACCTCTAAAAGTTTGTTTGAAACGGAAAAAGTTGCCATTCAATATTTTCTCTAATTTTGATAAATTTTTTTTTAAAAAATTTTTGGTAAAATTTACAACAATACTTTTCATTGTTGCAACGCAATTCAAACCGTTTTCATTCATAAGTTTTTATTCTTATTAAAACTTATTTCCTTGATTCCGACGTTCTAATTTCGTTATCGCTTTCAAATTTTTTGAGGTAATAACTGGAACATTTCTCCCTGATTTAAAACAAGAACGGTTAAAATATGATTTTCCTCCGATTTTTAAATAATTTTTTCTTGATCACTTCAAGCGTTTTCTATCGCAGATCCCAAGGGAAGCTTTCTACCATGTAAACTTACCCAGCATGCATTGCTACTATCTCATTGACTGGTGGCGTGCAATGAAATATATTTTTCTGTTTCGATTTCGTTTTAAAAACTTTTTTTTTCTTTGTAGGCTTTTTTTTTTAAGTCAAGATGTCATTATTGTTAGTATGATTATATCTGTCTTCATTTGTACCAAATTTTAAAAAAACTCGGGTCCATGAAACAAGCTCAGGCATTAGTCTTCCATCTGAATAGTTGATTATCACAATGAGTAATTGTTAGCTATCATCATAAGTTTTAAAAAATCAATATATCATAATTACATCGTCATAAATTAGTGTGAAATTCTTTCATTGTTTTTCTTTTGTTGTGGCATGTTAATTAATACAATTAAAAAATGGAATCAAATGTAAAAGCAAAAATAAATCCTATAAATAGTATTAAGTTAATTCGAGTCGTTTGATCCTTAAGTTGACCTAAGCACTTAAAATTATTAATAAAAACTTTTTTGCGAGAAGGGATGTTGGGGGGGATGACAGTCAGGGAATTCAAAAATAAAAAGATTAATCAAGGAATATGGAGGAAATAAAGACTGGGAACAGCTGAGTTAAAAGAAGAAAGTAACACTAAAACGCTCTCTATTTCAAGTAATGCTAGATCATTTTCAATCACTATTTTCATATTTGAACAGTATATTTAGTTTTAGCTTAGTTATATTAACATTCCGTTTTGAAGCAACACGAGGACTACTTTGGGACGGACCTTGGATAATTTTGAACAGCAGTCAAATGACGAGGACGACATTTGAACTGGCACCCCACCAGTGAAAGTATATTTAAGAGAAAAGTTTTTATTGCTTTATACTATTCTATAGAACTGCACACACAAAAAATATTATAAAAATATACTAATTAATGTGGGAATTGTATTTCTCCCGTCTAGCTTAATATCGTAAGTTTAATTATTTCCTAATAATATTTTTTCACTTCCCGAACGAGCTTATTTGAATAAATGCAAAGTCAGCAAAAAGATATCGAAAGATAAGATCACGCGCTATTGCCTCACAAACCACGTGGCATGAGTACGGAGTGTAATGTTTTAACCCGTAGGAGATGGCTTATTGAAATTAACAAGACCACACGTGCGGTCGAGCAAGGCGTAACGGGCTACGGGGGTTTCTCCCCTGGTAGCACAGCGGCGATGGGCAATGGCTGATATCTTTTAAGCGTAATGTAAGTAATTAAATTTGGGAGTGATAACTGTCTTTTCACCTTACTACGTAGAATTAAAATTCTAATAATGTCTAAACCCTAAATCTCTCTCCTGTCAAATATGTAAATACCTCATCCTTGTAAATAATCTCACACTTATATGTTTTTCTTTAATAAACTTAATTAGCTCTAAACTGAGTTCTCTTCAATTGTCTTCTTGTGTGCACTCCTAGGTACGCCAGTTAGATAATATTTTCCTTTTCCATGTGGACTCGTTTAGGGTGATATTCTTGAAATTTATTTTCCCCGAACCCTTACCCCACATTAATATAATATGAGAAGTATAAAATAAATACTTTTCATATCATATTATCTTCTGTAAATATAATAAGAGAGTATAAGATAAACACTCTTATATTTAATTTATAATCTCATATTGTATTTAGAGAAGATTATATAATATGTGAAATATTTTTTTATACTTCACACATCGCTTTTTATGCCTTTCTTTTATCGCCTTTTATTCCTCTCTTTTACCGCCTTTTATTCCTTTCTTTTATCGCCTTTTATTCCTTTCTTCCTCCCTCCGACTTTCTCGTATACATCTACAATACGGGCGCATTTTGTGTTTAATTAATTTGTATATAAAAGAGAACAGAGAATGCATTTTGGACCTCTTCCTGTTGACATTTTGGGTAGAATGATGTACCCTTTAGATGACCAGGTCACTTACTGAATACCATTTGTTTTATCAGTTGCGTATTTCAGTTAAGATGATCACATACAATTAGAAAAGTAATCATATAGTTTACCGATGACAGATTTAGACCATAATTAGACAAAGAATTGCAATTTTGGAGTTAGCATATACTAAAACTCACCCATCTAGCTGGGAGAGATGGGAAAAACCCCCCGGTTATAACCAAAAACCGGTTTTTTTTTTGTCCCGATTATAACTGGTTATTTATTTTAAAATCCAATAACCGGGTAAAAAAAAAACAGATCGAAAGATAAGCTTGATTAGACTACAATTCACCACGTTATGAAGCTTTAAATTTCATCATCTTAGGCCAATCAACGACAAGAGCTTCATAGAGGCGTCTGTTGGTTGGCGGATTACTGAAAGAGTGTTTATGAACAGATATATATAGGCCAACGGATTGATTTCCTGTAAAAATAATATAATAAAAATTTTTGTCTACAAACGGTGTTTTTCTTATAAAAAAAAAACCGAAAACCGGTTACTTTGAGCGGTCATAACCGCCGGTGAAAAAAACCTGAATAACCGAAAACTGGTTATTTTGAGCAGTTATAACCGCCGGTGAAAAAAACCTGAATAACCGAAAACCGGTTATTTTGAGCGGTTATAACCGCCGGTGAAAAAAACCTGAATAACCGAAAACCGGTTATTTTGAGCGGTTATAGCCGCCGGTGAAAAAAACCTAAATAACCGAAAACTGGTTATTTTGAGCGGTTATAACCGCCGGTGGAAAAAACCTGAATAACCGAAAACCGGTTATTTTGAGCGGTTATAACCGCCGGTGAAAAAAACCTAAATAACCGAAAACCGGTTATTTTCGCAATAACCGCCATCCCTACTAGCTGGTGGTGTTTTTGAATTATCGCGTTCATGTACGCAAGAATAAAGAGCGACTGTCAACCGATGAGAGATTTGGTCAAACATTTTATACAGATATTAAATTTTATACAGATAAAATTTTATACTAGTAATAAAAACATGCAACAAATTTCATCTGCTCGTATTACTTTCGACTCTTTAATTATCGTGTTCAGATGCACGCGGGTGGATAGACAGAATTCCCTTACACGGATTACGTCGAAAATTTACCATAAATCTACAGTTTTGGTGTAAAAGTGCGCTTGCATGATTTCATCCTTTTAGCTTGTTGCGTATTTACCGACAGACAGATACCGTTTCAATACAGATTTTCCCGTACTCAGGAAAGTCTAAAACGTTCATCAAAATCTCGAGATAATGTTTTAAACAATTACAATATTTTCTCTTCGAATATTTTGTATACGGGAGAGATAAAACTAAAAGGTATTTCAAAAATTATGAACAGCAAATTACTCAGACCAATAAGTATGAAATTTGTTCCAGTGTAACTGTGACGAAGTTCATAATAATCTAAAACATGCATTGCCGCACCACAGTTCATTGTTCAGACTTTATTGAAATTCCTTTTATCGCAGCTGGAGACGAAGTCAAATCTGATAAACTCGAAGAATTAGCAAAATCTAATTAACCGGATTTAATTGTATTTTCACTAATTAGAGTCAGGGAATAATCAGATTCGCGAAATCAATTAACTAGGCCGTGTTCTTGGTTATGATGCGCTGACGAAACTAATTTTGAATAGTAAAAGCGAAAGGGGTTTACCAGGTTCCTAATTAAATAATTAGACAAGGACGGTCGTAAAATGGTTGTCCATCCTGGTTCGATTTGGGGATGGCGGTAGGAGTTTCAAATTTGAATATCATCTTAATAAAATATTTTTTAAATTGTAGTTTAAAAATCTATAAATGCTGTAAAGATCAAGTAAACAAATTAAAGAAGATTACATTATTATAATTACTAATTAAGAGCACAGTAACACAGTGGTGGCGACTCGGGGGGCCGCCCCCCCCCCCCCACACAAACACACTTTTTGCGGAAAAAAATTTTGTTTCATTTAGCTTCTTAAAACTAGGAATTATAAATAATAATAATAATAATAATGTCCGGTAAAGCTAGCTAATTCCGTAACTAAATTTTTAAATTATATTGTCTACCCCTATACTTGGGGGGACTGTTAGGTGTCTATAAATGTTTTTCCCGCCCATCCACTTTAAACACCCAATCGCCGTCACTGCAATAAAACTTCGATTAACCATCACTCGTTTAACCGTCAGTTTCTCTTATCCGTATAGTGTTACAAAAATCTTTCTGTGGGTGTATGGTGTAAACAGTCCAACACGCAGGATAATGGAGGATGAAGGTTTATTCACAAATGTGCAGGAAAACACGTAGCACAGGTAACAAGAAACAATAGATCTTGCACAGATTAGCAACGTAAACAGACAACAATTCACAGCTAATAATAGTTGAATACTTTGAGATTTACCAACACAAACAGTCAGCAAATCACTAATAACAGCAATAACAGCACTTTCAATAGCGCTCAGCTAACCAGCTTTCTAGCTCGCGCTGCAGACGAAACTCTAAAGTTGTTCCAGTCGATCAACACTCCACACTCTGATCCAAGCGTGGCCTTAAATACTCTTCCCGACATGCCGTGATGTCACATGGAATTTTCTCGTACATTCGAGCGTATTTCCTTTCTTAATAGAGATACCGAGAAAAGGATCGCATTTTCTGGAATCATCGATTTGTCGCCAAAGTTGTCGCCCAGTTCGTCGCCAAGGTTAGGGGTCCAGGCAAGGCCATCCCCTACTTACCTCTGTAAAACTCTCTTCCCAATCATAAAACTAGTCAGGCAGGAAAGCGACATTACATTTTTGCAACAATGGTATTACAATACATTTCTGTACATTACTATTATTAGATTGAAGTTTATATTGCTCGTTTTGCAAAATTAAATACGATATGCATGTATTATTCACTTTCCCAGGATTTTATTTTCCTTTTCGTCCCAAACCATTAGTGAAATCACGTTACTGTACATATGTATTAAGAGATTTTTGTTATCCATCTATTCGGTTATCCGTCACAGACCTGGTCCGGACGGGGACGGTTAATCGAAGTTTTGCTGTACTTCATTGACGAGTGAACTTTAAATCTTAACCATGCTTCCTGTTAGCACTTTTCACTGTTAATTTATAAACGGCAAAACATAATAGTTGAATATTTGGAATAGAAATTATTAAATAACAACCGATGTGCGCTGGGATGACGGATTTCTTGAACTCAAAGGCTCTTCGCTTCCGAACATTGTCATTGGTGGAAAAAGCGACTATCCTCACAACTTAGAAGTGCCATATGAATCAAATCATAAAGAATTTACTGAGTCCTGACTAAAATAGTAACAAAAAAGAACATTCAAATAAAGAAATGGAGATCGAGAATATTAAATGCATGTGGATTGTTCTTTTTATACTCGTAATTAATAAGTAAATCTGACAACAATATTACTAATATAATAGCCCAGATCTGTCTCTCACTGATCCGGTAACGCTCCGACGTCACCAACAATAAAATTCACGCCATAGCACTGCGAGACGTTAAACAGCATTATTTCATTGTTAGAGCCCTTCAATTTCAGTTCTTTTAAATTTAAAAAAGTAATTGTCGATCTAATTTCAGATTTAATAGCTCTAAAATAGTGAAATAAAATTTGCTATCGATTGATATAAAATTTATCTCGCTATGATCAATAGTTCCCGAGAAATTTTAAATTATATTAATCGTATATTTCAAATTAATTTCCGTTTTTAATAAAAAAGTAGTAAATCACGTCAGTGGTATATCATGCGCGTGATATAGTTTGGACGCCACGATACATCTAATGATTTATTGCAATTGTGATGATCTAATTTGATAATATTTTTTGGCAACGTTTGACAAGTGCTTTCTTTTGATTAATTTAAATTTGACGAGAAATCTCTCGAATGAAGAGGCAATTTGCACCCGTCATACATGACGGGTGATTTTCTACTGTTAAAATAAAGGTCGTAGCAATTCTTAATCTGATTCACGAGAAGACTAGTTATGCCATTTGCCCTATTCGAAAAATAAGGCAAAGCATTCACGGATGCTTCAAAGTTTGTTTTGAGACAATGTTAAAAGTCACAGAATTCTACCTACCCTCCTCTTCCTCCACACGAGAGATTTCGAGTTTCATTTCCACCCTCGAAGCGAGGCCCCAATGTAAGCAGATCCTTTGATGTGCCGCTACCCTCTAATCGAGGTCTCAAATTGAAATCGGCGGATTGAGTTTGGGAATTTAAAGTCGGCAATTCACTTGAAAGCTAGCCACGCCATTTTCCTAAGCTCGTTTTTTCCCCCCATCTATTTTAATCGAAAAATCCAGGCACGTCATTCACTAGAGGCTTCAGAGTGCGCTGGCAGTAGGGGGAAGAAAAGATCGCTCCCCCTACCGCCGCTCTTCGATCCCCACTATCCCCTCCACTCAGCGGATTTCCGATTTGCTACCCTCGAAGCGAGGTGCCAATCTAGTCAAATCCTTCGATATACCGCCTAGCCTCGTTCGAAGTCTCAAATGGGAATCGGAGAATGAAGTTCTGGAATTTGATTCCAGCTTTCCCCAGCCGCGATGCTAATTTCCATCAGTTTTTAAAACTGTCGAATGCTTTTTCCTTCCCGTGTTCCAAAAATTACAGTTTAGATTACAAGTGAATTGCCTGTTTAAGTTCCTTTGAATTCTAACATTTCGAAATATTTGCACTCAATTTCATAGGGTTTCGACCTTGACGATTGTTTTTCCTCCCTGTGTTCGAAAAATTCCGTTTTGGAAGAGCTGTGAATGGCCTGCTTTATACTTCACTCCCCGTTATCTTCGTGTCTTATAAGAGTTCTTGAGATATTAAATACAAGCATCAAAACAGTGTTCGGACCAGGCAGATATGAAATATGATTTTGATGTGATTAAAAAACTCGACTTAAAATCTTTAAACATTTAAGAATGGTGATTGATTGATCCAAAATTCTACCCACGAACCAAACTTGGCAAAGGATGGCGATGGGTAATTTCATCGTTTCCGTATATATCAGAGATTGCTGTCTTCAAATACATCAATTTAATTATCTATCATTTTTTAGAGATCAGGTTTGCAAGTAAATTATGGTTAATTTACACTTTCATACAAAAGTTAAGGAACATTTCGTAAAGTTCGAGAAATTTGCAATTAATACGAAAACTATGTTTCGAAATCAGTTCTGGAGAATCGTGTGACATTCAATAGAGTATCATATACAAATAACAGTGAAGATTCGGTCACGAGGGCAATTAGGGGGATCATCAGAAAGGGATGAAGGCGAAAATGTAGTTTCACCCATCCTGTTTCACAGAAAGCTGATATCGAGATGCAACTTTGATCAATGGTTATGGTTTAATGTGCATAATATTTGCATGCATTTTCGTACGCATAGCACAAATATCAGGGAAGATATAAATGTTTCTTTAAAAAATCCCAAATTTTTCCGCATGTGTTTTGCTTATAACATGCAGAGTTTTCATTCAAATTATTCGAAATTTGCAGAACACTTGATAATATGTTACAGAAGTATTGTATTAAACATTGAAGTAAATACGTTGAATATTACAGGAAATATGAGTGTTTTGTGCTAAATAATTTTTTACTGCGCATGTGCGAGACGCAGCGGAATTTTTCTTTCATAACTTCAAAGCCAGATATATAGAGCAACTTTTTTTTAAAAAAATTACAGTTGAATCCCATTAAAATTCAGAAAGCTGTCGGCATTTCAGTGAGGTGAATTTCAATTTCTCTTTAAGAGAAGCTAAATGATGAGGGTTCTTGTACAAACTGATATTTTTTAAATTTGAATCTTCGAACAGTAACATTGAATTTTAGTAAAATTGAATATCCTGAATTCCATGAACACTTATAAATTAAATACATTATTTAAATTGCATTTTCTCGGATACCATTCGAAGATTAAAGTTATAAAGTTATATTTCCTCTCTACGTATTTACTTCAAAGTTTAATGCAATACTTCTGTAACATATTGTCAAGTGTTCTGCAAATTTAGAATGCATGCTATAAGCAAAACACAAGCGGAAAAATTTGGGATTTTTTTAAGAAACATTTAAATCTTCCTGAATATTTGTGCTATGCTTACGAAAATATATGTAAATATTATGCACATTAAACCATAACCATTGATAAAAGTTACATCTCGTTATCAGCTTTCTGTGAAACAGGATGGGTGAAACTCCATTTTCGCCTTCATCCCTTTCTGGTGGTCCCCCTAATTGCCCTCGTGACCGAATCTTTATTGTAATATGTATATGATACTCTAATGAATGTTAAACGATTCTCCAGAACTGATTTCGAAACATAGTTTTCGTATTAATTGCAAATTTCTCGCATTTTACGAAATGTTCCTTAACTTTTGTAAGCCAGTGTATTTCAAAACTGTTACCTCAATACTTCAAATCATTAATTCATTACAATTATACAAGTTTATATCACGTAACAAAGTCTTGTCTTCAAAACTTTTTGAAGAAACGCAGGAAACAGAACATCTGTTGACATGGCAACTTAAAATAAACAGTCTTCAAAAGTTAAATAAATGTTAAGAGTCGAGATGAACTATTTCGTTGGTAGCTTTAGCAAAAACAACAAAGAAATCGTTTCGCAGTTACTCTATTCCATCTCCAAAAAATCAATAATTTCATTCGCAGCCTACATATGCTTGACTGAAAATAAGCTGCTCCCAAAATAAACCCACCCACAGAAGCACTGGTGCGAACATAAATGAAACGAAGAAATATTCAAAACATTTGATATCTACGGTACTTGAACGATGAAATGGCAATAATAAACGAAATTCTGGCGAAAAACGTATTCAACATTTCACAAACGGATTTAGAATTTTTCAGTCTTCTCAAAGATAACCCATCCGTGCATTTCTTAGCATATGATAAGGACGCATTGCCTAGAATCACAAATCCTAAAATAGTAAAAGTCGACAGACAAAATGTAACGTTTCGTCGAGTGTGTGCTACAAAATACATTTGGCATAAGAAACAGGACATCATAATTCGGAGTAGAGTTATGACAAATCAGCCAGGTTGATAGTCAGTCCAGCCGGGGGGGGGGGGGGATCAATTTTAAGCTTCAATGATTTTATTATACCGTTTTCCGCTTCACTTATATCTCCGCAATAGATAAATATTAAGAAAAGAATTTTTCCACGGTCGTGCCATTTTTATTTTTATAAGAATTTTGCGCAGAACATACTTTTTAAACCCAATCTCCACGGGACCCGTGATGTCTCCCTACTTGATTACGTTAGATCAGTGTTCCCCAACCTTTTTATTGCCGCGGACCGGTCAACGTTAGATAATTCTACCGCGGCCCCGCTGGGGGGGGGACGTTGATTGTTTATATTTTAGATTGTTTTGATTTAATAATTTTAATTGTATTGTATTTAAACATTAAAAAAACATGTTTAATAATTGGTTTTTTAATAAACAAACATTTAAGAATATTTGAAATAAAATACAGTTACACCAAAAAATGAATATAAAGTGATTTAACATTTTAACTCACTAGAACGCTAAATCAATGAGAACCCTGAGTTTGCTTCTTTTCAACGAGACGGTTCCATCTGGGGGTAAGAAATCGATCACAAGATTTGAAGGAAGACGGTTAAGTTGAATAAAAGCTTATAAAAATGGAAATAATTTAATGTTCCTTGGGCGGCCCGGTACCATTTGATCCACGGACCGGTACGCATATTCCCATTCCTTACTTGATTTTGAGTATGGAGGAAAATTGAGCGATTTCATTGGCCCACTGCTACGAGACGTCATACGCGCACTCGCGTAGCTTATAGAATTTGGAGGCAAATTATCAGTTGTAATATCCACGCGAATATGCCCTGGCAAATCCATCTTTATCGCGAGTTAAAAAGAAGAAAGAAAAGGCACTCGATAAAACACAAACGAAAGTTAGTAGTTCAATAATGGCGAAGTCCGAAAAGAACGAATAGCAACCTAAGCAAATTCGAAGTTCGCGTTTTGTGACGTCACCCCTTCGCAAATTGAAGCGGCGGAGCTAACCAATGAAATCGCTCTGTTTTCCTCCATACTCAAAATCAAGTAAGGAATGGGAATATGCGACCGGTACCGGTCCGCGGCCCGGGGGTTGGGGACCACTGCGTTAGATTATCCTACACATGCGGATAAAATGCTTATCGACAGACAGCAAGTTTGCGTTTCTTGCCGCATTTATTTTATCAAAGAAAATACTAATATAAGAATACAAAAATTAGAAGGAAATAAATTTCACAAAGGCAATTTTTAAAAGTACACTTTTATTAGTGAACTAATAAGCGGAATTTTCTATTTTAATTATTTTCTACTATTTAGTTTCTAATTTAAAATTCATTACTATAAATATTATGGAACTTTGAAATCAAATTTTTACCAAATTACCACCAGATGGCACCCTTGTCAAAGAATACAGTAAAACTTCGATTAACCGTCACTATCCGGACCAGTGCTGTGACGGATAACCGAATAGACGGTTAACAGAAATATCTTAATACATATCACTGCTGGATTAGGAAGAAAATGGAAACAAAATCCTTTAAAAGTGAATAATGCATACAGATTGTATTTAATTTTACAAAATGATCAATCTAAACTTCAACATAAGAGTATAGTCTGACCACGGATTCCGAGACTACCACTTTTGGACGATTTTACACAGAAAAGGTGTGTCAGGCAATGAGTCATATGAGCGTATTTTCAGAGTTCTTTGTTAGATCACGATCAGTAAAATGTAAACATCACCCTTCCATTCTTCACTTTCCCCCTATTTTGATGAAAATAACTCCGCCCGGCGCATGCGCAAAAGGTTTCCGGAACCGTTGCTATACAATATAAAGTGATGTCACAGAAACGGTGGATTAGATTTTTTTAGACGATGACGGATAACAGAAACTGACGGTTAATCAAAGTTCTACTGTATTTAATAAAATTAATTAATAAACTGATAATTAAGTTTTGAAAATATTCAGAAAGTGCATAGAAATCTAAAATACACAAGTGTGCAAAATTTCCAAACTTCAGCAAATCAGGAAATGAGTGATAAACCGATCACAAAATCCCATCTTCACAAACATGAAAGGAATAGAGGTAAATAAGTGTTTTAAACCAGCGGGAGTGTTTTCCCCTAAACTTTCTCGTATACTTACCCAGAAAGGTGCTGTTTACCCTCTTCCCGCGTGGATAAAAAAATTCGAACCTACTGCTACCCCGCATCCTATGACTATCAGAAGGTTTTTCATTATAGTGATTGAAAAATATCTAGGTAAAGAATCAAATTCAAAGAGATGAGTACCGATTTTTCGCTCTTGCCGTCTCAAGGACAAACTGACGTACTTCGCTCCATAACCTTCGCAAGCACAGAAGATTGCTTCCAGTACGCATGCACGTGGAGATAGGATTCTTTTCAAAATTAAATTATACAGACCGACATAGTTACCAAACCAAAGGATCGGATAAAACCGTGTACCAAATTTTATCCATCTAGCTATTCAAGTTTTTGAGTTATAGTGTTCACATGACCGCGGACATACAGATAGACAAACTTCCCGCTGACGGATTTTGTCCAAAATTTGATAGAAACCTACAAATTATATTTAAAGACCACATACCAAATTTCATCCCCGTTGCTCCAATAGTTTTCGAGTTATCGTGTTGACAGACAGACATAATTCCAAAATTGTGTTTTTCGGACTCGGGGAGGTCTAAAACGTGGAGATTCGTCAAAATCTCGAGTTCGAATTTTTTGACGATTACAATACTTTCTCTTTGTATACTTCGTATACGAGAAGGTAAAAATTTTTATCTCTCCGAAACCAAGTCCTAAAACCACCGGGGCACCCATCAACTCGATGGAGCTTCTGTGAAAGTAGGAAGACTCTTCGAGAATGGTATTTTTCTCACTACTGTGTAACGACGACCAGCAGGCTACCAGAAGCTCGGATAAGTTTTTTAACAAACCTCATCTATATACGTACTATGAATCATTGCAAAGAAATTAAAACCCGATTGCATAAAGTTGTAAATCACAAAGCCATTAGATACAAAGATATAACGGCTCTGTGATACGATAAAAGAAACGCATTCCCGGTTCACATCATAAAAATTAATTTCACTCACCACAACGTAATCAGTTCCACGAATTTCTTTTAGCTAAGTTTTAAATCTCATCCACACGGACCATAAAATTCCAGTTATACTCTTCCAGGATCTTTCAATTTAATGGACAAGATAAGCTTTAGTGAGTCATAACACAATTATTCCCGCCGATGCCCAACGGAATCCATTACAGAGGTTAAACACCAAATTTTCCTCCAGTATCTTCATCGCCAATAAAATAAAAAAATTTGCAATAAATCATCACTCAACGCCAAAAGATTCGCCAATGATAATGACGCAAAAGAGGCCGTAGTGGTCATAAAAACAGTTTTTGTTTACACTGAAAACTGATGAGAAATGCTAAGGGGAAGTTCATAGTTTACGTTCGGACGCTTTTAGAACGTCTGCAGCAGTATTCTAAAAATGAGGGTGGAGAGCTTTCGTGTGATTACACTTAACTTCCGTCTGCATGACGGAGCCGAAACAAAAAGTGGTTTTCTTTTTTTGCAGCATGGATTTGTTTAATCACGAGTTTGCAATTAACTTTCCGTTTTTGATTGGCGCGAGTGATTAGTGAGCGGCGCAATTAGGCGCGTCTAAGTGGCGTTTTGTTTGGCGAGGGAAAACGTATGTCGGTTTAATTATTCGGAAATGGTGGAGGTATTTATGTTAATGGGCGGTTTAAGGATCTTATTTGTAAAGATAAACTACCAGCCATTGGTTAGGGCCTTCATTATTTTTTTGCTCATGGCAAGTTGAAGGAAAGAGAGAAAATAAAAAAAAGGAGAAGAAAATAGTTTAAAATGCATTATTACAAAGAAGTTGCTCGGGTTTGTTAATTTGAGCACCAATGCCAAGAAATGCAAATACAATCGAGCAGAATTTTTTGTAAACTTGTATCAAATCTTTTCTTTTATCCGTTTAGAAAGAACAGGTTGAAAATAAATTCTAATTGACATAATACGAAACATATATAAAGAAATAGTATAAAAGGATTTAAGATAATCTTTTTATTTGCCATATTTTTGTTTATTAATATTTTGCAGGTATTATTTCTTAAGTTAGACAGTTAAAAATAATTTCCTTCGAGAACCAGAACACCATGTGACCACCACCTGGGAACATCATGTGAACTTATTAAGCCTTATTGTATAGGGTAGTTCATGAGACAGTGGATTAATTCCACTTTCCTTCATTCAGACCTTATTACCCATTTACCTTAATTTACAACAGGGATGGAACTATGGAACGCACTTCAAGAAGACGTTTGGGAACGAAGAATGGTAATTCCAGCAGAATCCACATAAGATGCCTATCGTGCTGGAATTCTGGTGAAATAATGGTTAGAACGATTTGCCTTATGTAGCAATGGTTGCAGTGCCTGGATAATATTTTTATCACTTTCTGATAATTGACAAGATTCTGAACTTATGTTAATTAATTTAAGTTATGACACTTTGATGTCTAGTATTTATTATTACACTCTGATTATCTGGCGTTTGAGTTCTGACACTCTGATTTCGGCGATTCGTTATTGTTTTATACAATAGTTATTCAAAGTGTGTATATGTTACAGGTAATGCATGAAACGCCAGCATTCTATAGAATACCTAGACATTTTATAGAATGCTGGGCGTTTTTAGGCAAAGTATGAAATATGAGAATTATTACATACTTTTCCTAGGCATTGTATATAATACCTAGGAATTCTATAGAATGACATATGCTATTTATGCAATGTATGAAAAGAAAGTCATGATGAAACCATTATTTAAAAGGCGTGCATAATTTTAAAATACAAATGTTATTTTGAAAATATAATGAATGAGTGCCATTAAAAAACTTTTATTCAAAATACGTAAAGAAAAATGAAAGTCGTACAAAACAAAATTTATGCCTTTCTTATGACAAAACAAAATGAAACATAAACCTACTTGTTTCATCAATAAAAGAAATACTTTTATTTTGAATTGCATTTAATTTTATTTCTTAAAAACGAATCGATGATCGGTTTGTCATTTGGTATTCTATAGAATGCCTAGGAAATGTGTGAAATTGTAATCGTTTCATACATTACCGGCCAGTTCTCGGTACTCTATAAAATGCTAGGTATTCTATAGAATGTCGGATTTCTAACCATATACATATTTTGGAACGTCTGTATATGTCACGCGTTTCTGTTTTTGCTCCTAATGATAATAATAACAATAAACAGATAAAGGAGTCTTTAAAAGAAAGGACAAAAATGTGGCTATTTATTTAATAGTTTTTGTTTTGTTTTGTTTCTTGTTCTTTCTTCCTAAATTAAGAGTCTATAATAATAATATCTAAGAAGTCTTTCCAATACATCAGAAATACATAGAAATATCCAATTCTATGAAAATTCTGTTTTAAAACATGTAGGAAGGAAAATATACTTGGCTGGAGCAAACGAAAAAGGAGAAATGACGGCAAAAAGGAGGTCACCAAGAAAGAGAAGGCAATCTTCCAGAACACTCTTCCAGCAGAGGAAACAGTACCCTCAGGTACAATTAGGATCCTTCACCTCTATCGCCCTCCACCCCCACTCAGAACTGCTCCTGTTATGTCAAGGGGATTCGGAAAGACAATGGAAGCTTTCCCCTCCCTCCTGGCCGAAAAGGCGGGAAAAGACACAACGGTTTGGAAAAACTGGCTCGTTATTCGAAGAAAATAGAGGCAGATGTCTTCGATTTCTTGCAACTCACTAAATCGAAATTTTCTCGACGGTTTACAGTTCCAACTAACTCTTAAGAGTCTAGAGGTTTTGTTTTACATAGCCTATACCTTCTCGGCGCACAATGTAAAACAAGACTCAATCGAAATTGCTGAAATGCATGAACAATAATTTAAAATAAATTCAAAGAAATGAGAAAAGTGGAAAAAATTTGTACAGTAGCTTTAAAAAATTGTTATTACATTTTTTTAATCAGAGTCCACGTTTTGAAAATATGCATAAGCTATTGGTAATGGACCTCAAAACTTTGAATCCTAGTCGAATAACGAGGATTGATTGAAGGATGGAATTTAATGACAAAAAAAAATGATGAGGAATATACAAGACATGAGGCAGTATGTTACTGAATATCAAGACTAACGTAAGTAGGGGTACCATAATGGCAAGCATGGATACGGAACGTTTAAGTGCTAACTTAATAAATCATGGAAAAAGTGGATAAGTAACGGTTTATTTTACCCTGGTAAAAAAAAATCAATAAAGTTTAAGCAATTTAATAAAATGAACACGTAGAATAAGAAAAAAGATACAAGGCTAATCCTTTTTAACACAATCATATTTTAATGTCAATTTTACTTTCTTAGTTATATCATTTTCTTCTTTCACATATTTATAAAATTGGGCGCAACTTATTTTAAAATTATAATGACAACTCAAAATTACTCCAGTTATCTCCACTGACAACCTGTTTATTTCGTTCAGCCAATGAGTTGACTTTAGGGGAATTACTCTCTCCACATTTACATTGTGGTCTGGGATGGGGTAATCGCTTAGCTTTATTAGATGTGACTTCTGATCAATATAAGGGAGAAAACGGGACAGATAGTAATACGGGACTGAGTAGTGAAATACGGTGACAGTCCCGTATATACGGGGAGTATGGCAACCCTAAACATAGGATCTCTGAAAAGACCAAACCTTTCGGTAACTGATTCTTAATCCAAGATTGAATAAAAGTCCCGGATTTTTACCGAATTTGAATAAATTGCCTCCAATTACCGCTGTTCCATTTGTAAATTTTTAGTTAACAGTTCATAATTTTTTTTAAAAATTATGTTAATTTCACGACCATTGAAAGTTATATGTCAATAAGGCACACCACTGAACTCTTGAACCTAAAGTGCCATCTAAGCAGACTGTTTTAAAACTGCGACAGATGGAGTTCAACCAGTGGCGAATCCAGGATTTGGGTCGAGGGTGGAGTGGCTGAGGTCATAAAAATTTTGTATCGTAGTGACGAAGGTCAAACCTCGTAGCTTATGTACGCCAAAACGCTTTAATTTTACAGACTTTCCTCACCTGACAATAAGATTCATAAAGAACACTACGATACTTTCGGTAACTTAATAAAAAATACAATGAAATAAGTAGCCAAAAATGTTTTCGACCGCGTCAACGCTACAAGTACAAGTGGAATGACTAGAAAAGTAGGAACATGTTCTAGCTTGTCAAGCCCGAAAGCAATGTTGTCACGATTTGATTATTTTTTTAATGAAAATTCAGAACAAACAGTTGTAGTGATTTTAAATAACCAGTGGGAGTGGCCTCCCCTAAACTTTCTCGTATACTGCTCAAAAATTTGTCATTTCCCCTCCCCTTGCGTGGATAAAAAAAATCGAACCTACTGTAATTCAGAATGCAACGAATATCAGGTTTTTCATTGCAGATTATAGTCATTGTAAAGTATTTAAGTAAAGAATCATATTCAAAGAGATGTCTATGTATCAAAACTTAGCAATATTTATTTTCCATCACACTCCAGCAAGATCCGCTATTATACGAGCGAGCGAAAACAAAACAGGAGATAAAACATATCTATCACAAACTCCGTCTCAAGGACAACGTGACGTAATCCTCCCGCTTGGTACCAGAGATTGCTAAGTACGCATGCGCGTGGAGATCAGTTTTAAAACGAATGCTTAACAAGTATGAGATTATACAAACCGACAGACAGTCAACCCGTTCACGGATTTGGCCCAAAATTTTATACGGACCTACATTAATGACGATAAAACTGTGTACCAAATTTTATCCATCTAGCTATTCAAGTTTTTGAGTTATAGTGTTCGCATGACTTCGGACATACAGACAGCCAGACTTCCCGTTGACGGATTTTGTCCAAAATTTGATAGAAATCTACAAATTATGTTTAAAGACCACATACCAAATTTCATCCCCGTAGCTCTAATAGTTTTCGAGTTATCGTATTCGCAGACATATAGACACACAAACAGACATAATTCTAAAATTGTGTTTTTCGGACTCAGGGAGGTCTAAAACGTGGAGATTCGTCAAAATCTCGAGTTCGAATTTTTTGACGATTACAATACTTTCTCTTTGTATACTTCGTATACGAGAAAGTAAAAAGAAGAATTTTGGTTTAGCTCTGGGGGGGCTGCAGCCCGATAGCCACCCCCCTGGATTCGCCACTGGGTTCAACAATAGAAAAAGTCGCTTACTAATCTTCCTACATATAAAATTACATCTCATTCAAGCATTGCAACTTTCATTCAATACCTATATGCTCCCCCGCCAATAACGCGAAGTGTCCGATATTGATAATCTTTCCGCGATCTTGATTTGCATAATTACCGCCATACCTTCTTTCAAAACGATTAGAGCAAAAAACGCGTGACGTACGGATTTCGGCGAGGCAGTTCCAATTAACGTCCGACTCCCTTCTTAATTATAAAAACATATACCCGCCGATGCATACATTAAAAAATAAAGAAAGAAACGATCTCCCATCAACCTTCACACCTGCTGGCGGCTGCAAAAATGAGAAAAGCGAAAACGTCGGCTCTTCCAAACTTCCGACACGGGCCAGACAAAACATCGGAGGGGCAGCTGTCAGTCAGGTTGGGCGGTTGCCATGGTGATGACGAAGTTTCAGAAGGTGAAAGCACACTCTTTTTTTCGCGGCAAAACTTATACATAGCGCACATCGAAAACTGGCCGGAACAGTTTCAGTTTCTTGGGTATTGATTACAGCGAATGGTGTTTGGTTATATTCTTGGTTAGGTTTCTTTGTGTAATATTATATACACTGGTCGTGTTTTGCTGAATTTTGCAGGAAAAATTTCTTGAAGCGGCCTTGGCTTCTCTTTCGGTTAATTTCATTTACTCTTTTGCGTTTTTCTACGAAAGAGTTAAATAAAAATAAAATAATACGTTTTTTACTCACAAAAAAATAATATTTACTACATATTATTGGTATACATTCCATTAAATGTCACTTTTATTAAAATCATGTAGTTATCAATTGACCAGCATAACTGCAAATTTTAACTATGCACAACAAAGTGAAATAACCACATAACTCGTACTGTTCAGCAACGGATTCCGAGACTACCACTTTTGGACGATTTTACACCGGAAGTGGGTGTCAGGCAGTGAGTCACATGAGCGTCTTTCCGAAGTTCTTTGTTAGATCACGCTCAGTAAAATGTAAACATCACCCTTCCATTCTTCACTTTCCTCCTAGTTAGATGAAAATAACTCCACCCGGCGGATGCGCTAAAGCACGGAGGGTTTCCGAAGCCGTTGCTAAACAATATGTCAGTGGTAAACTAAGACCAATTTTAACATTTTACAGGGGATCCAAAAGAAGTTTCAGAACGCAATGTATCGAAATGTACAATTTATGTGTTGAAAGCGGTTATCTGTTGTACTTTCCAACCTTCAGCTTCGACACTTTACCCATCCGTCGGGATTATGGGCAAATACTATAAAAGCATCAAAATAAGCAAAACTAGACTTCAGAGAGTCCTGTCTTTAACGTTTCCCCGTCTTTTACAATTTTCATTGCTGGTTTCCCCAGATTTCATAGCATATTTACCTATGAAAGTGCTTTCCCCTGATTTGCAACACTATTGCTTCTGGTCCCTGAAAAGTGTAAAAAAGAGGTAATGCTATTCTTCCACAATACGGCGCATTTTGCTCTTAACGTCGCAGGAGTATTAAGTTCGCATTTTGTAACAGCAACTTTCCGTTGACCAGTTTGGTCCAAGTTCTGGTGTAAAGACAATACTAAAACTCATCCATCTAGCCTTTAAAGTTTTTGAATAAGACGTTCACATACACAAGTCACACCGACAAACAGTCAACCAAGTGATGGCTTTCACCTAAAACCTGACCAACATCTACAAAAATACATCTATCTCACGCGTTGTGTCTTCGAATCATCGTGTTTATAATGTACCGTCCTGCCCGCTATATTCCGTCTAGAACCGAGACAGAAAACTGAACTATTTCGCTCGAACTCATCTTCCTTCCCCAAAGGAAACGAAAGCGAAGAGAGACTTGGGCGCCTTTCGCCGAGAATGTGGTTCTGAATTGTGCGTTTCTGCCGGAACCGCGAGAATGATTGCGAACTGCCTAAACTAGGCTGAGATGCTATATTTTAAATTTTAGCATGACGGCAAAAGTGTGATTTTATGTAACGGACTGAATTTTAGTTAATGGGTCGATTGGTTAATTTAATTATGATAAACTCATGAAATATTTTATTATTCAAAAATTTTTTATGTTAATTTGTATCGTCTTGTGTCAGTAAATAAATGTCTTGTGATATTTTAAAAGCCCAATTTTTATTTCCAAGACATTACAATAAGAAAACGGACGGACAAACAGACGTCCCGTAGATGGATCAAGTCCAAAACTTAATTTAAAAAATCCACAATTTTGGTGTAAAGACAACATATCAAATTTTATCCTTCTAGCACGTTGCATTTTTGAGTTGACGAAATAACAAAAATGGGTCTATCGGACTGAGGGAGGTCTAAATCCTAATCACAAAATCCAATTTTTTGATGATTAGAATACTTTCTTTTTCATGTATGAGAAAGTAAAAAGATCTAATCTTCCTTTTAATTTATTTTCAAAAAATATCATGGCAAAACAGTCCGAAGTTTTATGTAAGACTTATTCAGAGAGATGCCATGACTGTTATCTTGTCTATTTTTCTCTTAATTATACATAACCTGATTATTCAAATTAATGCGTTTCCAGTCTAAAATTAGATTGGCTTAATATGGTCTTCAAATAAAATACTCAGTCTTTTTGACGGGCCACGCTGACCTAGTGTTAAGGTTTCGGCTTCTTGGCCAGAAGATTCCAGATTCAAATCTCGATTGTACCAATTATCTGTTGTGTATGTGGGCCTGCTGCACGTGAAATCTGATTTCAAGGATCAGGGGTGTTGTGGGTCCGGAAAATCATTCAGGCACTACCTTTTTTTTCACGAGAAATAAATGAGAAATCATTGTGAAAACATCCTTAAAAGAACGCGATTTTTGTTACCCAGGTTAGAGCGTTCCGGCACTGCTTATTTTGAGACTATACCACTGGCAAGGATCGAAAGGCGGTGTGGAAAGTTGGTGAAGGGTATGCCGGTCCAGGCATAGTTCTCATCATTTGATCACGGTTCAAAATGACGAGATCCGCCCCAAAATAGCCTTCGTATTGCTTCCAAAAAAAGGAACATTGATATAACTTCTGACATGCCGAATGTAAAACATTTAAACAATTCATAAAATCTTTTTCAGTTTCTAAATTATGTGATATTTTTAGGGGAAGGGGAAGAATCTCTCGACGATACATAAAGTTACAAGTTATTCTAAACCGCAAACATCTAATAAAAACCATCCTGGTATATACAACTTCTTTTCGACTTGCGAAATATGTGACTTACGACCACAAAAAACGACCTTCCACATGTACGACCACAAAAAACAAATTTCAAAATAAAACGTACTGTTCAGCAACGGATTCCGAGACTACCTCTTTTGGACGATCTTACACAGGAAAGGGGTGTCAAGCAATGAGTCATATGAGCGCATTTCCGGGGCTCTTTGTTAGATCACACTCAGTAAAATGTAAACGTCACCCTCCCATTCTTCGTTTCTAACCTATTTTGATGAAAATAACTCCGCCCGGCGCATGCGCAAAAGCGCGGAGGGTTTCCGAATTCGTTGCTAAACAATAATTTGAAGTTGTAGTTTTGTATACAGTAGGTACAATACAATACATCTAATTGTGTATTTTGCACATTATGTACAATAATTATACTGCAAATAAGTTTTGTGTTCTATGTTCAATTTTTAAAACCCGTTTGAATGAAAATAGTGTTGAAAAATATAAATCAGCGATAACCAGTTCAATTTACGACATCAGTCGGAATGGAATTCGGTCGTAAGTCGAGGGCCTGTACCTCCTTACCAGAGATTCATTTAGCAATTCCATTTCATAAATGCCAGTTCCAGAAACTCGGGCCGCACACAGCCATTATTTCAGTCATCCCATTTCTGACTCATCACGAACGCTACCGTTTCAGAAGCAAGACAATGAAATTACTTTAATCTATTTCAAGGTTGATTCACGAGATTTGAAACATCGAAACGGCCTTGATCAAAATAGAACTGGAAACCGCATTTCGCATTAATATGCTTTTAATATTTTTTATGACATTTGGAATGGCAACCTTGAAGGCTTTATTGACGGACGGCTACACAAACCCCTACTTCAGTTAAAGGATTAGAAAATAATTTCAGATGTTTGAGAGGGCGTTATTTTTGCTATTCATAAATATAACGAAGTTGATTTTTTTTTTCAATGTCTTATTTTTAAAAAAATTTAACGACCCATTGTGTTTTTCGGTGGCCATGATTTTTTGCAAGCATAAATTATGACATCATGATTATTTTTTGAACAAAGAATGGTCATTCGAGAACTAAAAGGGTCAGGCGGAAGCAATAATTTTTTGCACAAACACAATGTAAGTTTTTTTAATCCGGAGTTGTCATTTTTTCAGAAGCTCAAATAAAATTTTAAAGATGTTAACCGCTAAGAAAATATGTTCGTAACAATTTGACTTAACTTTAATTCTTTCATCTAAAAAGTAATTTTAAAACAGATTTATACATTTATTTTCTCCTCTAAATTATTTCGTAATATTTCTTACCCCTCAAAATATCTCCAAAACGTTTTTGCAATAATATTTCGCTCAGTTCTTAAAAATGTGAAAAGTTGATTCAATTTTGGAAGACGCAGTGCTTTAGAATAAACTGAGTTATTAAGAACTGCTGTTTCATTGACTTTTCAATAAAAATACAATTAAAACAATCACAAAAACAACAGCGCAAAAAATTACGATGATCATATTCAGAAACCAAAATTTCTCAACAGTGAAAACTAATGTTAGGGTTACCATAATTTTTTAAGGGGACTTGGCACCCCCAAATTTTTTTTCTACAATTTTGATCAAACTTATTCAATTTTGTAGTAGATAGATGTAAACTGTGCAGAAACTGAAATTTCTAAAATATTTTTCACTTTGAAAAATTACAAATTTAAAAATTTTAATTTTTAAAAAAAAATTAGCCCTTTTTTTAAAATGCTTCTTCTCATACAATTTTTAATATTTTTTCTCCAAATTTTTTTAAAGGGACCTCTCAATGTACTTAACAGAAACAGGGATCGGATTTTTGATATCTACATTAGTTTCAGAGAAAAAAAAATTTGTTCAAAATTTTGGAAAATATGAGAATTTTTCACTTTGTAAATTTTTTAAAAAATTTCTAATCAAAATTTTTACAAATCCATCCCTAATTCTATTAAACATGCATTTGTGAGTGAACAGAAAAAATTTCAAGTAATTAGAATAAAAAGAGATCGACTTTTTTCATTTTGTAGCAGACACAATTTTGGAAAAAAGCAAACTGAGAAAAGCAGCTTTAAAGTTTTAAAAACAACAAAATTGTAATAAAAACAACTTATATCAAGCTAGTTTTTTTTCAGAGCAATAACCTGACATTTACGAGTCCTAACTTATCAATTTTATTCATATTTATTATTACTATAATTATTAATTAGCATCTTCATTTATAGGGATAATTAGAATTTTTTTAAAAAAAATGCGAAAGATTTCACTTTTTTCAAATTTTTTAGTCAAAATATTTAATAAATGATCTGCAAAACTATTTATCAAAAATCCATTATAACAGAGAAAAAATTTAAAACCATTTTATTGAAATTTTATTGGCAGTGAGAAATTAAAAAAAAAATGAGAAGCGAAAGCAGTGTTGATGATGATGATGACGATATGCTTCATGAATAATAAAGAAGCGAAAGCAGTAAAACAGTAAACAAACAAAGATTAAACGGCTACTGTTTGGAACAACTATCTTGCTTTGCTTTTATTGAAAAAATTAGGTGTTTTTGCAACTTACACATGAAATATGCAGGATTTAAACATTGAAACTGGGCGTGGCACGTGATGAAATGTTAATCTAATAACTTAATCAAAATAACTTCATATCTCACAAAATATTTGTCTGATTGTTTTGAAACTTTCAGATTATTAAGTCAAAGGTTCAAGGATCATTTTCCACTCAAAATTTGAAAATCGATATTTTCATTGATTTTCCGGAATTCTTAGGGTGCCAAGGCCCCTTAATTGAAATCCGGACACGCCGGGGGAAGTGAGAGTTTTTGGGGTCAAAGTATTGTAAAAAAAATTCTAATAGCCGACTATCAATGATCCTCTTTTATAACATTCTAACAGAGTTTGAGGAAATGTAAATAATTAAGGCATCAGAATGCAAAGATACGACTTTTATGAATGTTTTATAAATTAAAATTACATTAATATAAAACGGAATACAATAAAACTGCCAAATTTTTAATGCTCAGTTTCAGCATTCAGAAACCAAAATTTCTCGACAGTGAAAGCTAATGTTAGGGTTGCCAATTTTTTAATTGAAATCCGGACACGCCCGGGGGAAGTGAGGGGTTGAAGAGTTTTATGTGGTCAAAGAGTATTGTAAAAAAAATTCTAATAGCCGACTATCAATGATCCTCTTTTATAACATTCTAACAGAGTTTGAGGAAATGTAAATAATTAAGGCATCAGAATGCAAAGATACGACTTTTATGAATGTTTTATAAATT